>APFE030133016.1:158861-195747 GCA_000404065.3 Pinus taeda
ACTCCATTTCATTCATTTCATTCCATTAATAAAAAAATTTATGACTATTTTCCATCCAGTCAGTCATCATTTATACATCTCATTCAGTTATAAGCTTGTTGGGTCAGTTTCCACAGCTAAGGTCAGTTTCCGCAGCTCGAATCAGTTTCCGCAACTACTCATTGATTCTGCAGCTAGTTGGGTTTTTGCAGCCACTACTATGTTTTCAAAAAAAACAAATTTTTACAGTCAGATGTTGGTTCAGCAATCATGAAATCAAATGCAGGTATGAGGATACATTATGAATAAATAAGGCATTCAAAAGCACCAACAAGGAGCAACTGATTGAAGACTAAGGAAAAATGACAAGAATTCCAAAGGTATGAACAAAACTTTATTTCAAATGGCATTCTAACACATTTTTGCATAGTTATTAAATCACAAGCTCAACTATATGCAATGATTAAACGAAATCGCCTCTATAACCATTTCATTCCACGCCATTCCTCCATAAGCCATGTATTCATTTTCCAACGGTCCTATGATTAAATTCCCGGATTTAACTCAAGTTCGGAAATATTCTCACACCCCATTTGTCATTATGAATCGTGGTTGATTTGACTACGGCTTCTTTCAGCCGCACAAAATCTGCAGCCGTTTTATAAAAGTGCTTGCATCCATTCTACAGTCACCCAATTTTAAAAACCACTGGATGCACTTGCTCCCCCTACTGTTCTATTGACCTCACAGCTTCACTTCCACCGTGCTCACATAAGCCTTCACCCCATTTTGTTCTCTGTTCCGCTTCTTCCGTGTACCTATTCTCTAATATTCACCTACAGTTTCTAGTCTCCTTCATAAACCCTAACCATCTCTGCTAATTCAGACGAAATTTAAAGAACAGAAGAAAGGATGGGGCGGCTGTTGAGGGCAGAACCAGAGGGACCTAAGTTTATTGAAGGATATCCGCAAGTGAAAGATATGTTGAAGAAGGCCAGGTGGTTACGTTTTATCCAGAAATTCAAAGGCTACCATAGGGAGGTTACAAAGGCCTTTGCAAGGTCTTTTAACGGACTAGAAGTGGAAATTGGAGACCTAAAATTTACAGTAACTGAAGCGTCAATAGCAGCTGCCACAGAGCTTCCCCAGGGAGGTGAACGCTGGTTTAAGAACTGGGGCCTTGGTGATGAAGCTTGGAGAGTGATCTTGCAGGAACCAGGTATGGACGTCACTGTTTTCAAAAAGGGAATTCCTATTCATGTTTTAAAAGAACAATGGGCTAGCTTATTGTTAGTTATTAAAAAATTTATCACCTGTGAAGGACGTTTTGGAGCAATGTACATGTATCATGCACATCTGTTGATGAATTTCCTAGACAACCAGATCCTTAATTTGCCATATTTCTTACTAAACAGTTTGAAAAAGATGTCTGTAACTGTTCAAAAGCATCTAGGGGACGTAGAGCCACATTTGTATCACCATGGTCTCATAAAAATCCTAATAGAAAAAAAATTAAAGGAGAAAAAGGATACTTGGGAGCAGTTTTTAATTAGAAATTTCTTTGAAGAACCCCAAGAAACCCCTGAAGGCAATACATCAAAATGAAGTAGAAGAAAGAGAATAGATGATAAAGCTCAAAGCCCTCCTACTAACACAGTTGAGAGAAAAGAAAGACTGTCTAAAAAGGGGAAGGAAAAGACTCCTACTAACACAGTGGAGAAAACTAGTAGGGAAGAAAGACTGTCTAAAAGGGAGAAGGAAAAGACTCCTACTAAAACAGTTGAGAAAACTAGTAGGGAAGAAAGACTGTCTAAAAGGAGGAAGGAAGAGACTGAGGGTAAAAAGTCAACAAAATCAAAAGAGAAAAGAAGCATTGAGGTTGTGCATCAAACCCCTTCCTCAGAAGAAGACCATCAAGTATTGTCTGAGAGATTGGTTCACCTTCAGAAACAGTCAGCTATGGCCAAAAAGAAAGGGAAATGAAAATAGAAGGAAAAAGACAGTAGCCCACAATATGTAAGAAGAAGCAGCAGGCTTAAAGGAAAATGGAGAAAAACACAAACAAAAGGACCCCATTTTGTTGATTTGGGAGAAGGAACACCTGAACAAACCCTAGCTGGCAGTACTCCATCTCATTCTCAGCCAAGTGTTGAAACTAGTCCTCAAGGTGATGACATAAGTCCTTTTCGGCCAGAATTTGAAGTCAATTCTCCTGCACAACATTTTGGGTACAGCCCTAGGAAAATGACACCCGAAATATATCCAAAGCAGCAACAGGTGTATGATTACATAGAATCCTTGGAAAGAACAACCACGGGTCCCAGCGATTCATCCACTCAACCTCACATAGCACAAGAAGCCCTAGTCCAATCATTGAAACAAGAAAACTTTGAGTTGGAGGTTTTAAATCGACATATTAAAAATGAAAATGAAGCACTCAAAGAACAGAGCAGACTGGACAAGATCATCCATGACAACACTATGCTACACCTTGGACTATGGCACAAAAAGAACAAAAAATTGAAGAAGAAATGCAAAAAGATAAGTAGAGCACTGGTTAATCTTAAATTCAGATGCATGATGAAGCCGCCCAAGATGTTAGCAGCACCAAGAAAGAGAGGAAGAGGGCTGGATGTACTGGCAAAAGCTTCAGAACATATGGTTTGAAGGGGAGGTAGTCCAAATTTTGGTTGCATGAGGACATGCAACACCTTCACAGTGGGGGTATGTTGAGTCCCAAAACTGCATCTTACCTACACCTTTTTCTAGCTTCTTTCCATTCAGCTGAACCTCCTAAATCATCAATATCATTGCATAATAGTTTTAAAAAGGGAATTTAAAGTGGTTTCTTGACTATGTGTTTGTGTTGCTATTTGAACTAGATTTTTGTTTATAAGCTGCGGAATCTTGTCACTTTCCGCAGCCAGCCCAAGTTTCCGCAGTTGTTTTGTCAAAGTCTATATTGCAGGTTTCTTCAGGCAAATTGAGCCACATGGGCAAGTTGCAACCGACGTGGACATGGACCGAGCCCTATTGGCTCAATCGAATTCAACAGAAAAGTCTATGGTCAACGGTGAGCAAAATGGTGGTCAACTGAAGAGTCCTACGGTGATAAAACTCTGTTTTTCACCACGTGAAGCTTTGCGTGGTTGTTCCTAGATCTTGGGGGACAAATTAACACATGTGGACTACTCCATGAACCGGATCCAACAACCACCTTCCAACGATTAAATCCTCACGGCAACCATAGTGCTAAATCTTGGGACATGGTCATTTACGTGTCTTGTATGAGCACCGAATGCAGGAAAACAGTTATATTATCCTCTGTTATAAATAATGCGTTCTCATATGCATGTTAGTTAGCTTTTGACAATGTAACTTTGACTGTAAAGGAACCCATTGTGCCGTAACTTTATCACTGTATTGTGACTGCATTTTAATACATGAAAAGTCTCTGTTTTTAAGCTCAATTGGTGATTGATCGTTGATTGTCCGAGGATTGTGCAGAGGGCCCTTGCATAGGCCGAGGTCTTGTTTATTATTGTAAAGTTTCATGTTTCATTTCTTTATGTTCTTATGTCATAACCATTCACTTGTATATGTATCACAGTTCTTATGCTGTTAACGCTTGATAGTTGTCCATAGTTTTTCACATTTTTAACTGATCAGTGCTTTTGTTTCAGATCACAATAGGCAACTCGGGCAGCACATAGTTTTTTAATGACTAATGACATGGAATCATTCTTTTCCTTCTGCTGATTTTCATTTCCTTTAGTTTTTAGTTCCAGCATTGTGTTATTTATTTCAATTTTGCTCATTTACTTTTCTGCAAGTTAGTTATTGAATTGCTCATGACATTCTCAGTTACCTCCTAAAGCCAGAGCAAGTCGAATGGTGAGGGATTGAAGTATGAAGTGTGTAGTTTGATATTAGTTTATTTTTCTGCAAGTTAGTTATTGAATTACTCATGACATTCACAGTTACCTCCTAAAGCCAGAGCGAGTCAAATGGTGAGGGATTGAAGTATGAAGTGTGTAGTTTGATATTAGTTTATTTTTCTGCAAGTTAGTTGTTGAATTGCTCATGACATTCTCAATTACCTCCTAAATCCAGAGCGAATCGAATGGTGAGGGATTGAAGTATGAAGTGTGTAGTTTGATATTAGTTTATTTTTCTGCAAGTTAGTTATTGAATTGCTCATGACATTCTCAGTTACCTCCTAAAGTCAGAGCGAGTCGAATGGTGAGGGATTGAGGTATGAAGTGTGTAGTTTGATATTAGTTTTATTTTCTGCAAATTATATATCAGATTGCTCAAGTTGTTTATGATTACCTCCTAAAGCTAGAGCGAGTCGAATGGTGAGGGGTCAGAATATGAGTTGATGTAGTGTGATTTTAGCTTAGTTTGCTTGCAATTCTTAGATTTCTTTGAGTTCAGTTTTTCTTACATTTTCATGGAAGCAAGGATAATGGGTTTCATGGTCACTAGTTCACCATTGTTTAATTAGAATAGTGGCATATTTTCACTCTCTTTTCAAGAATTAGTTTCATCATTGCATGTTTTTAGAAAGTTTGAAGTTTTTGAAAATCATTTTAAAAGACATCATTACCTTGAACATTTATATCATACTTGTCTTTTAGAATTTCCATCTCATATTAGGGAATTAACAGAAATAAACCCAAAACAAAACAAAAACTCAAAAACAACAAAAATTAAGAAATAGGCTATCTTGCACATATAATGCGCCGCACTTCAACAGTTTGCGACTCCTAGATTGACAATTAATACAGCAATTTAGGACACTCTGAATTGACCAAACAGTCATCTCGGATTCTCTGTCCTCTGCAACTTTTCCTCTCTTTCTGTGTCTCTCGGCCTTCAGCTTCTTCACTGCTTCTCTACCTCACTGTCTGTCCTGTCTCTGTCATCTCGTGGCTTTAAAGCTAGTTCATTCCTTCAACTGTTCGTTTCGGCTTCCCAGCTCTCTGGATTGCCTGCCGCTGTCTGCTGGGAATCCTCTGCCTTGCATCATCATTGTTGTGCAATGCTTCGCAGAGAGGTGGCCACCTGTCTCCTTGCGAACTGAGTGTCAGTTCTTCCTGAACAGTCGTTTTTTTTTTCGTTATTTCTCAGATGCCTGTGAAATGGATCCTTCTGTCGATTCATTGGCCAAATCAGACTTCAAATCTTATGCGCCATAGTTTATTTCTCCCTTGGGTCCGGTCATCCATCGGGTTGAACCTCTATCGTTGATCTGGAGCCCCCAGATCCCACGATCTTCGCTTATATTGCGCAGTTGAGTTGCTCGACCGTTAATTCGCGATGTAAGTTGTTTCTCTCTCTCCCCGTCGGACATGCGTCACTCGGTGTATGGAATCGTTGGGTCCTCGACCAAACCCACTTATCGCCCGAAATGCCTCCAATATTCCGCCGGTTTTGAGTGTAGGACCCGCCTTGTCGGTTTTATCACTTTCCCACGATTTTCTGGTTTTCCCTTATGATCAAGCGCTTAGGGCCTTTCCTTCTCGAGGGGTTTTGCCCAACAATACGCGATTAGCAGTTTGCGCTAATTGCATATCAAAAACAACCTCCATTTCTGGATTTGAACTTCCCAATTGCCATTTTTGTGCCATGCGCGGTCTCCATGGGACAACGGTCAACATGTTTTGATCGAAGGTCCTCGTTGCTCCATGTTGGCTGCAAATTGCCATTATACAGAGGTTATTTCTGATAGCTATAAGATTTCTTGAAGTTTGTCATTCATTGTTAACAATCATGGAATTGTTTGAGGATCCAATTCAGATCAGCACTGGGCTTCCAATTTAAAAACCACCAATTATTTTATAACCAAAACTGAAAAAATAGAAAACTACTACAACTCACACCACAAACATACAAACTAGATAAACAAATATTTTATGACTTCATATCTAGAATGAGAACAACTAGATCTTAGATCTAGCAACCAATTACCAGATCTTGATCAACGGTTTCATGATGCGCAGGTCGATTTCACCTTAGGTCTGATCAGTCGGCCTTTCATTCAAATTAATTTAATTTTTCCTTCGCTATCAATGTCACAAGGGAATACCGTCAGCTACCTACGTTGATCAGATCTACCTCTCACATGGATCAGGAGGGAATCAACACATCTCTCTCTAATTTGATTTCCTGGCAATTGTCCGGTCGCATTCATTGGTGTTTAACCTCTCTTCTTCCATGAACTTTTTGATAAACTCTGTGGACGCTTTGATCCGAAGGCTTTAGCTCATGTCGTCAACTGACTAGCAGAGGAAAGCCGCGGGTCCAATATATCAAAGAGGTGATACACCATTAGTGGGCAAAGTAGGTATTTTAAGGGCATGAGCAATATTAAGGAAGCCAACAATAAGGGAGAAATAATGTTGACCAAGTTAGAAATTTAACACAGAATGGCTGAATGAAAATTTAAACACAAAGCGACCACATCATGTACACGAGTTTCCATCTTTGTTGTGGGGAAGAAGCCGAGCGAGACACGAGATTTCTTCCTTATCTCTAAACTAGATCTCTCAGATCTCAACCTCTGACGCACAAAATTCGCTTTCGTCTTTTGCTTCTGTCTCCACCTCTTATCATTACAAATTCCACGATGGCCGATCTCTTATCCATACACTCGATCCCCTTTTTTACATCGTGAGATCTGAAATAATCCTCCTCTATCTTCTGCATTTTTTCCCGTACAGTGGCCATTTTCACTCAAAATTTGCGGTCAGAGGAATCTTTTGAAGGTTGGCTCACAACAATTACTCCACGCAACACAATCTCCAAATTTACACATACATAGAAATTTCACACTTGCAAAAGCAAAATTCACAACAAACAAAAAACAACTCTCACACAGTTATAGCAATATATGTACAGAAACAATAACACTTAGAATCCCCTACATATTTTTGGCTCTCCCTTGAGAGAGCCACGCCAGTACCAACTCTAATACCATGTTAGAAAAATTGAGAGAGAGCATAGAGAAATTAAAGCACATAACCAATCACACTACATTGTATTATTGATCACAAGATATACAAATATAAAAGACATAACACACTCACTTCAACATATTTAGATTATGACTCCAACTCATAACATAGGATTCAACAACTTCTAAATTGACATTTGGGAACTTACAATAACAACTCACAACAACACATAAACTTACAATAACAACTCACAACAACATACAAAACCATTGCTTCCAATAGTTTTCTTTCCACCGGATTTTTGTTGCATTAATATTGAGAGACTAAAGAAAATGTAGCTAATGTTGATCCTTAATAAAAGATAGTATGTTTTTTTCTCCTGACAAAAAGTTTTGAAATAGATACGAATAAAAAGCTTTGGAGAAACAATATTTTTAACTTGGTAAATCTAAATTATCTATATATTTTTTCAAAAATAAAAATTCTATGAGCCTAAATACACCAGGCCAACTTACAATGCGGATAAGTGGCCAACCGACTTGGTTTCTCTTCGGGACAAGTTGAGGTCACCTAGCCAATCTATTTGGTGTAAATTTGCCTATGTTTGAATAGAAAATGAAAAGTCCTGCCAAACTTAACCAAAAAAAAAATACACCAAACTTATCTTATCCGCTTAAAAATAAAAAGCATAAAACCATGTGAGTGTGTTTTGATGTCATTAAATCTTAAATTGATTTAAAAATAGATATTTACATGATACTAAATATAGAGGTGAAGGATGATAGATCCATGATAGTGTATTGTATTTTGATTCCATGAAGTGAACACAATATTCATTGATCGCTAGAATGACTCTTACCTAGTATTGCTCCTCAGACTTTGAAAGTCATTGAAGCCTTTTCCTTTTATTTTGATATTCAATGAGCTTGCAAAATTGTTGACACAGTTAAACTTTTCAGCACCCTTTGGAATCTCATTAATTGCTTCTCTAAGAGCCTCAGCTGGAAAGAACCTCCATCCGTCCTCTGTTTGATTCCACATCTCTTCCAAAAGATGAAGAAAGGGCCATAAATCCTTGGGCTTCGGCTCCATCATGGCTCTGACATGGGATTGAACCTATGTGAGAAAAGCCGACCCCAGAAATGCTCCGTATATTTTATTGGTATCAAAATTTTCACACTGATCTTTTAGTTTTTGTTAGAAAAATTGAGAGAGAGCATAGAGAAATTAAAACACATAACCAATCACACTTCGTTGTTTTATTGATCACAAGAGATACAAATATGAAAGACATAACACGCTGACTTTAACGTGATGACCTCCTTAGAGTTTTACTGCTTTCATCCTTCTTTCTGCTTTGTGGAGTCTCTTATTCTCTTCTTGGAGTGTCATGATTGTTGGATGCTTCCTGCTCTTGAACCTGTACATGTTCCTGTACCTATTGATGTACTTGTTCCGATCCCTATTCAAAACTTGCTTCTATTTTGACATAATCATCAATATCATGCCATACACCCGTGTTATTCATTTTATCACCTTCATCTACATTTTCATGAAACACCACATCCCTACTTGCAAGCAATCTGTGTGAACTAGGATCAAACAACTTGTATGCCTTTTGATCATCACAATAACCAATGAATGTGCACTTAATTGATTTTGCATCAAGTTTTCTTCTTTCATCTTTTGGAATATGTGCAAATGCCTTGCATCCAAAAACTCTTAAATGATTCACTTTTGGTTTATATCCATAAAATGCTTCAAAAGGTGTTTTTAGATCTAAAATTTTGGTTGGATCCCTATTTTTCAAATAAACAACAATATTAATGGCTTCAACCCAAAAAACATTAGAGATATTTTTACCTTGAAGCATGCTACGTGCACATTCCACTAGTGTTCTATTTTTTCTCTCAGCAACTCCATTTTGATAAGGTGTATGAGACATTATATATTTTTGTAGAATCCCATGACTTTTGCAATATTGATTAAAATTTCTTGATTTGTATTCCCCCCCCCCCCCCGTCCCCCTGATCAGATCTGAGAATTTTGATGTATTTCCCAGTTCATTTTTCCACCATGTTTTTGAATTCCTTAAAGTACTCAAAAAAATCATTTTTATTTCCTATGAAATAGACCCAAGTCTATCTAGATATATCAACAACAAAAATAAGAAAGTACAATTCTCCTCCAAGAGATCTAGTTTGGATAGGTCCACATATATCAATACGAATTAATTCAAGTATTTCTCTTTGCCCTTTTTTCTTCATGTCCAGGAAATTCCTCTGTATGTTGTTTTCCATGTGCACATCCTTCACATTCAACATGATTATTCTTCATAACAGGAAGACCTTCAACGATTGTTTTTCTTTGAAGTAACATTAAATCATTATGATTTAAATGCCCATACCTTTGATGCCATAACTTTTCTGTTGACACTATTGTAGATGCCAATGCTTGATTCCCTGTCCTCGTCACATTCAACTTATACAAGCCTTCAACTCTAGGACCTATGGCAATAACCTTGTAGCGATCCTGGATATCTTTAACAACACACTATCATTTGAAAAAATCCACCTTTAGATCTTGATCAACAATAGTAGAAACAAAAATTAAATTCGTTTTGATACGAGGAACATACATCGCATCATGGATCTATCTCTCTTTTTCACTAGGTAACATTACACCTATTATTCCATAACCTTGAACTTGAACGAATCTGTTTTCTCATGATATTCATCAAACCAATCTTTATTACAAGACATATGGAGTGATGCACCAGAACCAATGAACCAAGCATTCACATCATCAGTCTCAGCAGACAATGCAACATCAGAAACAACCAATTTGAGATTTTTAAATCTATCATTGATTGAGATGTCTTTATCCACAAAATTCCCATTATGGCTTCTATTTCTCTGTTTAGACTCATTATATTTTCTTTTATAAAAATCTTTAGCATGGTGTACATGTTTGCCACAATAATAACAATCATCATTTCTCTTATCATGAATTGGAAATTTAGATTGTGCCATACCTTTTTGCTTTGCTTGAAACTTTAGTCCTTTGTTTTTGTCCCATGGCTTACCTTTGTGTGGTTTCTTACCCTTGGCTACCAATTCCAAATCTGAATTGTTTGAGCCCATATTGAAATTCTTCATCCTCTCTTCCTCTTGTACAAGAATACCTATCAATTCATCAAAAGTAGGAAGCTTCTCTCTCGCCGAAAGACTTGAAACAAAAATTTGATAACCTTGCACTAAGCCACTTAATATGATTGTGACCAAGTTAGTATTGGACACCTTTTCACCAATGTCTCCTAACTTATCACTTAGCTCTTTGACATGGGAAATGAAATTGCTTATAATTTCATTGGCCTCCATTTTAATTAACAAAAGCTTGGTCTTCAAGAACAAAATCCGGTTGGTATTAGATGTTTCATATAAGTTTTTTAGAACATCCCATGTTTCTTTAGATGTTTTGCAGTCCCTAATATGAGGAATGATGTTGTCCTTAACTGACATTCATAGAAATAACTTTGCTTTTGTTTCCCTTTTTTCCCGATCCGGAATAGTTGTAGCGGTAGTGGGTTTGGGCTCCACCCCACTCACCATGGGCCAAAAATTATTTGCCTCTAAAATTATTAATACTTGCAATTTCCAATTTTCATAATTTCCTCCATCAAGCCTTCTAGACTCATTCAAATAAGTTTCAGCGAAAAAATTTGACATAAGGACAAAAAATTTGTCCCCACTCAACAAAATGCACCCAAATCCACCAGATCTACACCCAAATTCACTAGAGCTACATCTCACTAGAGCTACATCCAAATTCACCAGATCCAAAACCAAATGCACAGGATCTAAAAAACACAAGACTTTATCTTGCTTCAAATAAAAAACAAAGCCAAAAATATTCCTTATTTCTCCTTTTCACCCAACACAATTTACACTCCCAATTTTTTTTTTTTTTTAAATAAATTCTTTCACCACAACAAAAAAACACCCAACACCTTTTTAATTCTCTTCACCAAACATAACTATTAAAATAATTTTCACAAATAAATAAAAGCAATATTTTCACCATAATTTTTTTCACCAAATTTTTAACTCCTTATGCCTCCATACTTCATCCACAATTTTCTCTCAAAAAAAAAAAATTGAAATAAGTGAATACCTGATAAGAAATTAGGTCTTTGGCAGGTCTCCTTATTACTCCAATTTTCCCTTCCATGAGAAATTAACCTTAAACTTATGGCTTGGCTTGATTTAAAAAATCAACCCATACCTTTCAACTTAGGCAACACCGTAGCACGAATGATGGTAAATAAAATATTCAGTTTCCAACACCCTCTAGCACGATGAATTACACACTGTCACTCTGGCCAATAGACTTCGTACAATTATGATGGTTGCGAAGGCTATATACTTCCATGGGCTTCTCACTTACAAAGACAGTAGTTACATACAAACAAAACGACTTCAAACAACACCACTCAACAATATTCCTCAAACAAATAACATAAAAATTTTGGGAGCAACACCATAACAACAGGATCTCACAGCTCTCTATCTGGCAACCCTCACAAATTTGGGCCCTCTTGCTCTTAGACCTGAAGCCTTACCAGATCTCCCTATTTGACTCTGATACCATATTAGGAAAAAAAAAGATGCATAAGAATGAAATAAAATCTCATTGATCAAACTTCTTGGACAACCAATACATTATATAGGCACACATAGACAATTTCTAGAACAATATAGATCCAAATAATTAGTATCACCAACTCGCAACACAAACTACAAAGACACAACTCATGACAAATAGACTCAAACACTAACTAGGAGAACATAACTCGTCAACTCTATCTAGACATATCATTTCTACATTATTCCAACACTCCTCACTCCTCTGTTCATGATGATTTCCTCCAACCATTGACTTCTCCTCTTCTTAAGTCGATTCCCTCGAAGTGAACTTTTATTTAACTAGTTGATTTCGTGATTTCACTTCACGGCCCTTCGAACTTCCCTTCGTCAACTACAAGCCTTTCAACCTTGATTTCTTCCATACTGTCTTCGTGTGGCCCGCCAAATTTACCATGTGCCTAGCCACCAAATATTCATGGATCGATCAAGACTGTAGCTTGTATACTCCTCGTGATAGAGGATGATACATCGTTCCTTGGCACTTACCACTATCTGAGCAACTTCAAAGTGAGTGCTTGGCCTAGCTCTTGCGATACGTCGATGGCCCTGTCTTTGAAGCTGTACACTTGGTAGTCAAAAATGGGCTTACGACCTTGTAATACGGCCAGATGGGCGGATTGCGCCCATGACCTCAGTGTCTCAATTCTCTATTGTGATTCCCATATGCAAGTTGTGTCAACAACCTGTGACTATGGGCATGGTGTTGGGCATGGAATCCCCCACAGCATGGTTTGGGGCTCAAAGCCCAATTTTTCAGTAATATTGTTGTAAAGACTCCGCGAATTGAGGGCGCGAAGAGCGAATTGTATGTTAGAGTCATAGGGATGTTCGCCCTAAGTTTTGAATGTAGTGTCGGCCTACCCATGGTCCGCGAACCATGGGATTGTATAATAGAGCGAGGCTCTAAGTTGTAAAGAAAGGAATGAAGGGATGGAATCTGATGAATAGAATAAGATCTTGAGCCTAGAGTAAGAGTTTAAGTATCTTGGGTCATAGTAGTAGGAAGAGGCTTTGCAGATGAGTGCACAGAGGCCTAGTAGAGTCTGCAGCTGAGTGCGCGGACCCTTGCAGCTGAGTGTGCAGGGCAGACTCGAGTCTGTAACCAAGGAAGAAGAATAATAAAGAGAAGTTTTATCTTAAATCCATGTATCTGTTCTTGTGTTATTACCTGCTTTATATCATGTGCAATTATACTATTTATTTACTACACACATTTGTATGAATGGTGAATATTGTTAAGTATAACTAAAAGCATACATATAAGCTAAGTTAATATACTAATATCGGGTTACTGATAAGGACTTGGGTAATAACATTGTTCAGCCCCCAAGTAGGACTGCATGAAGACAACATCACAGACTGCGAGGTATTGATAAGTGCGCGTAGCGATGTGTGCGCAGGGTCAAACTGCGGACCACTTGGAATCCATCAGACATCCACGGGGTGGTTAGACAGAAAGATTCATGAGTTCGTGGCACTGGAAAACAAGAATCCGCGAGTATCAAAGGAACAGTGGTTGTAGCGCTACTTTACGGAAATCCACGAAGTTTTCTCTGCATCATTTCCCTCTGAGTTGTATGAGTGGATCGCGAAGCTAGTAGACAGTCAAAGAAGGTGTAGACTTGACAAACCGATTGTGTGGACTCCAGAACTAGTGCGCAGACTAGAAGCATCGAAAGATAAGATCGCACGAGTTGTGGACCATTGGCTCGATCGAATTACAGGGGGTTTATCACCGAGTTCACAGTAGACACGACAGTCAGCTACAATGAGGCGGAACGACGCTTCCTCAAAGGACCGCCAGGTAAGTACATTAAATCTTTGAACACTTGCATTAAGATGTTATTGTGTGAAAAGCGGGTTATTTGAATAAATTGATATTTGGGGCTACGCGAAGTGGAAGGATCTATAGAAACGAAAGTAGTGCAGAGATAGAAATAACCCCTTGATTTTGTCTCTGCGGGAAAGTGAGGAAGAGCATGCGAAAGTTTCTCCAAGAAGGGCAGTCAGTCTGATAAGGCAGTGAATTCCGCACCTACCACCTCCACCAGTCTCACCATCTTCACCTCCATCTCTGCCCACACCACCTCCACCACCACCATAGTTCAATATGGTGAGTGTGATAAAATTGCCAGTATTCAGGGGAGTAGGGAATGAAGATCCTGACCAATTTTGGTTTGTGGTAAGGGTCGTATGGGAAGCACAAGGAGTCGTGGATGAAAATATAAAGAAGGAAACGTTGGTGAGCGCGTTGTAGGATCGCGCACTGATGTGGTACATTAAGCATTCTAATGACCATACGAATGCAGGGATCGCTAATATCCAGGCCATGTTGGATAGGGAATTTAGCAAGCCAAAGTGGTAGACGCAATCGATTATTGTGTTTAAGGAGATCGTGATGCTTCTAGGCAAAACCCCATGCGATCTGGATCAGAGACTGAAGAAGATGGTTCGCGAAGCCAACATGACCTTGACAGATGGGAAGCATCGCGCATGGTTTGTAACGTCACTAACACCACATCTAAGGATGGAGTTGTCGCAGCAGAAGTTATCCACCCAGGTTGAAGATTTGGAGATTGCAATGTTACTACACGAGACCCCAATACAAGATCTGGCCTGGGAGTCCAACAAATCCACGCGCAACTACAAAATTTGTGTCTGGAAATGCAGAGTTTGAAACAAGACAGGACAACTCGGCCAGAGACGCGCGAGGAGGTATGGTGCATAAAGTGCAAAGATCAGGTGCATGACAAGGACCATTGTCTAGTCCTCGTGAATTACTTGGCAGGAGGAGGGTCGATGCCATTAAGACCAGAGGCATAAGCAGGATCAAGCATGACACCTGCATTATGGTGAATGATCTGTAAGATAAGAGGAAAACACGCTATGGATAATTTTCATCTATTACAGAAGTATAAGCAGACGTCCCAACAATTGTTTTGTAATTTCTGCTTGTCGGTAGGCCATGATGAGTGCACCTGTGGAAGTTACGAGCTGATGATGGATCAGACTCCTACCCATAGAGTACAGACTAAAACGCGAGCCCTCGATCCAAATGCAAGGATGTAGTGCGCTGGATTTCAGGGGCGCGGACGAGGTCGAGGTGGAATGGGACTAGGAAGGGGTCGTAGACAACTAATTTGTTACAATTGCGGAGGGCCAGGGCACTATACCCGTGATTTTACAAATCCGACAAGAGCATCATGTTTATGTTGTACTCAGTTTGATCATGAGATGGAGGACTACCCTACACTGATAGCGATATTGTGCGATAAAGGGATATTCTAGCCTCCCCTGACTCAGAATTTGCAAATGATGAGGTTTGAGCCACTTGAAGAGGACCTGAATGTAAACATAGTGCTCAAAAGTGGTATCACGACAGGAGATGACAAAGGTAAGTAGCCTAAAGAAAGTGTGTGAGTTTGCAAGGCTCCTACAAAGGAACCTAAATTTGATTTGGAGCGTGTGAAGGAGACATTTATGGAAGCTAAGAAGAGCTTCACGGAGGCCTCCACTTCAGGTAGTAAGGATTAACTAGAGCTGGAGATGGATCCTTCAATCATCATTACCTTTCTCGAGACATGTATGAAACTGCTGCAGGATAGCAAGGCTGTGAATGGGCTGCGGGAACTTATCACTAGGTGCGCTAGGTCAAGAGAACCTCGCGTAGTCTGGTAGCTCGGGAAACATACATCATGAAGAAGAAGGGAAATGCGATTGACTACACAAATCAGGGAGTATGAAATGGATCAAGTAATTCTAGATCTAGGATCGGGCGCGAATGTGATGCCAAAGCAAACATGGGAGCACATGGGTAGGCCCATGTTGCAATGGTCCCCTATTCAATTACAGATGGCGAACTAGCAGAAGATCATGTCGATGAGAAGATTGTAGGGGATAACAATAGACATTGAAGGTGTGAGCGCGCTCGCAGATTTTGAGGTGATAGAGATTGTCGATGACAGCAATCCCTATCCTGCGCTATTGGGAATAGACTGGGCCACTGATATAAACGGAGTAATAAATCTAAAGAAGCGCAAAATGATTTTTGAGAAAAAGTCACTACGCATAGTGGTGCTTTTAGACCCTGCAGAAGGAGCGCACTACGCAGATCCAGTGTGTGATGATGAGAGCGACGAAGAGCTAGATTGTATCTACAAGATAACCGCTTGGGAACAGGATTGGGTGAATCCTACAGTGGACCGCCGGATTTCGTGGGAGTGCGAAAGCTCCTGCACATCAGATTCAGATGAGGAAATAGAACGATGGCAGAACTGGTTACACGATGTAACCACACTTAATTTCAACATGATGGTAAAATCGCTGCGTTGTGTGACAACATAGGTAAGGGATATGCCTATGTATGACGGGTTAACAATGGTGGATGAATTCCTGAACAAATTTGAAAGCTAAGTGCCAGAACAATAGCGGTTCGATGCTCTGAAATGGGCACTGCGCGCGACGCCTGCAAGGTGGTGGGGTACGCATCAGAGAAGCTTTGAGGATTGGCGCGGATGTAGAAGGATTATGCGCGTACAATTTGGGAAACCAGAGATGCGGCTAGCAGACAATTATGATGGATGGGATGATCCACGTACACACCTCGCGAAATGGACCAAGGTCTACGGGGAAGATCCACAACTTGAATGGGTACATTTGTTCTATCATAACCTGGATGTCATACCCATGAATTGGTATACTGAGACGGAGCTCCACCATGGTATGAGCGAATGGGATGCCTTGCGCGAGGGATTTCTATTAAATTTCATGTTTGAAGATCGTTGGTGGGATACTGTTGGCAACTATCTTCAAAATACCCCAGGAGCCAATGGCAATACTTCAGCCAGAATGGGCGATACAGCTGAGCTGTGCGCTGGAGTGTTACCATGTAAATGTTAAGGAGGATGATGAGGACCCACGAAATATTAACATTCCTGAAACGGAATGTTGTCATGAGGTTCGAGGACCATCGATTGAGGATCTTAACATCACCATGCCACTAAAAACAAAGCAGGTAAACATTGGAACAGAGGCAGAGCCAAAGTATGCAACGCTTGGGGACTATTGGGATGATGCCACGGTGGATAAGGTCACTGAGTTACTCCGCAAATACCAAGACTTGTTCCTGACCAAAATTACAGACTTAAAAGGGATCGTTGGCGACTTAGGGATGATGAAGATCACCCTAAAACCTGATGCAAAGCTGGTTAAGCAGCGGCCTTACTGTTTGAATCCGAAGTATAAGGAAAAGGTCCGCGAAGAATTAAACAAAATGCTTGCAGTCGGAACTATTGAGCCAGTGGAAGAATCCCACTAGGTGAGTCCTATGGTAGTGCAGGAGAAAAAGCAGAAGGGCGAAATAAGAATATGCGTGGACCTCATGAAGCTGAATGACGTCTGCGTACACGATCCATTCCTGACACCACTCACAGATGAAGTACTGGAAAATGTTGGCAGCCAGGAAGCATACTCGTTCATGGATGGGTTCTCAGGGTACCATCAGATCAAGATCGCGCCGGAAGACAGGAGAAAAATGACCTTTGAAACAAAATGGGGCTGCTTTCAATACACCGTTATGCCGTTTGGATTGAAGAACGCGCCAGCCATCTTTTCGCGCATCATTGTTGTTGCGTTCAAAGAATACATCCACAATTTCTTGGAGGTCTATCTAGATGATTGAACTGTCTTTGGATTAGTTAAGCACCATGTAGCAAGCTTACGCTTGATGTGGGATACTTGTCGACGACACCAGATTGCGCTAAACCTTAAGAAGTGCACATTCCTCGTTCCCTTTGAAAACCTGCTGGGACATGTGGTCTGCAAACAAGGACTGATGGTGGACCCTGTGAAGATTGTCATTATTCTAAATTTGGAAGCACCGCGAAGTGTTAAACAACTACGCGCTACCTTGGTACACACCGGATACTACAGAAATTTTATCAAAAACTATGCCCAAATCACCACGCCGATGGAAAAATTATTGAAAAAGGATGTTATATTTTGCTGGAATGATGATTGTATGAAAAGTTTGGACATCTTAAAGGGGAAATTGGCCTTCGCTCTGATCCTAGTCTTCCCAAAATGGGATGTGGAGTTTCATGTCCATGTTGATGTGTTGTGTGTCGTGCTGGGAGTAGTGCTCACATAGTAGGGCGGGGAAGGTTTGGATCACCCTATCGCACTTGCAAGTCGGAGGTTTTCCAAAGCACAGAAGAACTATTTCACCACCGAGCATGAGGGGTTGGTGATGGTGTACGCGCTACAAAAATGTTGACACTATTTACTTGGAGGACATTTCAAGATGTATACTGACCATTCCGCATTGAAATATCTGGTCAATAAACCTGTGTTGGGGGGGCGCATATGTAGGTGGCTCTTACATTTCCAGGAATATGATTTTGAGGTCATAGTAAAGTCGGGACATTTGAACGCAGGACCAGATCACTTGTTGTGAACTGAGACTAGCGAGGAACCTACTAATTTGGAGGAGGGACTACCTGATGCAACTCTTTGTGGTGTGTGTCACGGACGGACACTTCGAGGATATAATCCACTTTCTGACAATAGGGACTGCGTCGAAGGAATGCTTCGTCCAACAGAAGAAGGAATTGGTGGTGCGCGCGGCAGATTTTTCTGTCATCGCGGGGCACCTATACAAAATGGGAAATGTTGAGATATTGCGAAAATACGTACCTAAATTCGAACGTAGTCAGATCCTCATGGAAGCACATGGGGGTACTACAGGAGGACACTATGCAGGACGCATGACTATGCAGAAGATTCTTCGTGCAGGGTTATGGTGGCAACCGTGCACCAGGATTCGAAAGCGCACTGTAAGTCCTGCAATATATGTCAAAGGACTGGAAAACCATTGTGGAGGGACAAGATGTCGTTAAATCCACAAATGACGCTGCAACCATTTGAAAAATGGGCAATCGACTTTGTGGGACTGATCAAACCTCAGGGAAAGATGGGCGCATGCTACATCATCACCGCGATGGAGTACCTGACACGATGGGCAGAAGCACAGCCGGTCAAAGACTTCACGACCGCTACGGCTACAAAGTTTTTGTTCGAAAACGTGTTGACCCGATTTAGCTATCCGAAAATCTTAATGAGTGATCGCGGAACACATTTCCTGAATGAAACCATCAACACGCTCACAGAAGAGTTCCAGGTGTATCATCAGAAAAGTACACTATACCACCCACAAGCTAATGGAACAGTAGAGTCATTCAACAAAATACTGGAGACTACGCTGACCAAAGTGTGCAACACGCAGCGAAACTATTAGGACTTGTGCGTACCTGCCGTGCTATGGGCTTATAGGACAACGTGCAAGAAACTGACGGGACAGACACCTTTCCAGTTAGTTTATGGCGTGGAATTTGTCATGCCGATGGAATATATCGTACCTAGTCTGTGAATAGCAGTGCTTACAGGCATGACGGACCGCAAAGCTTTGGAGGAAAGGCTTGCGCAATTAGAAGAACTCGAGGAAGAATGGTTTTTGGCTAGATTTCATCAGCAGGTACAAAAGTAGCGTGAAAAATCCTGGCACGACCGCCATATCAAGTTGCACACCTTCAAGGTAAACGACTTAGTGCTGCTGTATGACAGTAAGTTTGAAAATTTTCTGGGAAAATTCAGAATGCAATGGCTAGGACCATACGTGGTTAAGGAGGTCACAGATGGAGGCGTGGTCTAGCTAGTCAAACTAGATGGAGAACCCTTCCCAGGCAAAATAAATGGCAGCCGCTTGAAACCTTACACGGGTGGGCTGACTATCTGATTAACTGGCTGAAGCACAGTCTTCGCGACCCGAGGAGCCAGACAAGGGCATGGGGCTATAAGCATATGCAGCGGATGTCGGTACAGATTTAAGGACACAATTCAGACACGGAGGAACGAATTCAGCAGGTTCAGCAAGCAGCAGCTCAATGCGTTGCAGACATCAGCACCGTACGAGAATAGTTGGAGGGACTCTGTGCCAAGATCACCACACCGACAGAGTGACTCGAGGGTGAGTCACGATGTTTGTGTTGGGGGCCCGTTGGGCATGGAAGCCCTCCACAGCATGGTTTGGGGCTCAAAGCGAAAGTTTTTAGTAATATTGTTGTAAAGACTCCGCGAATTGTGGGCACTGAGCGCGAATTGTATGTTAGAGTCATAGGGTTGTTCGCCCTAAGTTTAAAATGTAGTGTTGGCCTACCCATGGTCCGCGAACCATGGGATTGTATAAATAGAGCGAGACTCTAAGTTGTAAAGAAACGGATGCAGGGATAGAATCTGATGAATAGAATAAGATAGCGAGCATAGAGTAAGAGTCTAAGTATCTTGGGTCGTAGTAGTAGGAAGAGGCTCTACAGTTGAGTGCGCAGAGGCCCAGTAGAGTCTGTAGCTGAGTGTGCGGACCATTGCAGTTGAGTACGTAGGGTGGAGTCGAGTCTGTAGCCAGGGAAGAAGAATAATAAAGAGAAGTTTTATCTGAAATCCGTGTATCTGTTCTTGTGTTATTACCTATTTGATATCATTTGCAATTATACTGTTTATTTACTTCGCGCATTTGTATAAATGGTGAATATTGTTAAGTATAACTAAAAGCATACAGATAAGCTAAGTTAATATACTAATATCGGGTTACTGATAAGGACTTGGGTAATAACTTTGTTTGGCCCCCAAGTAGGATTACGCGAAGACAACATCACAGACTGCGAGGTCAAGATAAGTGAGCTTAGTGACATGCGCGCAGGGCAAACTGCGGACCACTTGGAACCCATCAGACATCTCCAGGGTGCGGAAACCTAGTTCTAGCACCCTCCCATACTACTTCAGGTGAGACCTCAGTCCGCACTCCGTGGACTGTTGTCAAAAGGGCTAGTAGTACCAGGATTTGTTTGGTTAAATCACCTCTGAACCTGGGTCAAGCCCCAACAAGCCAACATGTGGCTTCCAACAATCGAGCCCTAATGATTATCACCTGACGTATGAACAAACCAGGACCTTAGATCATACAACAATGAATGGCACAGGTTGGCAAGCGACCCTGTATGTGGCAGCAAGGCTTTGACTGCAGGCCCGTTGACCAAGTTGATGGATCATAGTTTGGATATTTACAAGGTTTTCATTCCTAGATCAATGAGAACTGGTCTTTCCAAGTTTTCAACAAAGGTAAAATAGACAAATAATTTAAGATGATCTAAATGCCTAGCTCTTACCCCTTAAATAGGCTTGAAGGACTCCCTAGAAACTTTATTTTATCATTTTTCCTCAAAAAACAGAAGCAAATACTATGGATAGATCCCATGGGAAAATACCATAAGTAAATTTCATCCATTTTAACCACATCAAGAAAAAAGAATATAACAAACAATAAATAGAGAAAATTCGTGCGTCGAATATTTCAAACAGGTGATACACGACTCGTGGGCAAAGTAGGAATTTGAAAGGCAGATAGCGATAATAAGGAAGCGAGCAATAAGGGAGAAATAACATTGACCAAGCTAGAAATTTGACACAGAATGACTAAATGGCCAAGTGGCATTTTAAACACAGAGCGACCACATCATGTGCATGATGTTCCATCTCTATTATGGGTAGAGATCTGAGCCAAACACGATATTTCTTCCTTAGCTCTAAAATATATCTCTCAGATCTCGACCTCTGGCACATGAAATTCGGTTCTGTCTCCATCTCTTATCATTAGAAATTCCATGATGGCCTCCCTTTTTGGGTGAACCATTGATGTCGTTGGTTGATCTCCTATGAAGGCACTCGATTCCTTTTTTCACAACGTGAGATTTGAAATAATCCTCCAATCTCTTCTCCATTTTCTCCCTCATAGTGGCCATTTTCACTCAAAACTTGTGGTCAGAGGAATTTTTTGAAGTTTGGCCGACAAGAATCACTCCACACAACACAACCTCCAAATTTACACATAGAAATCTCACACTTGCAAAAACAAAATTCACAACAAACAAAAAAAACAACTCTCATACACTTATAGCAATATTTGTATAGAAACAATAACACTTATGATCTCTCACATATTCTTGGCTCTCCTTTGAGGGAACCAAGAGAGTACCAACTTTGATACTATGTTAAAAAAATTGAGATAGAGCATAGAGCAATTAAAACACATAACCAATCACACTTCACTGTTTTATTGATCACAAGAGATACAAATATAAAAGACATAACACCCCGAGTTCGACACATTTAGATTATGACTCCCATTCACAATATAGGAATCAACAATTTCTAAATTAACACTTGGGAACTTACAGTGACAACTCACAACAACACAAAAACATTACTTCAAACAATTTTTTTTCCACCAAATTTTTATTACATTCTGAATATTGAAAAACTAGAGAATCAATGAAAAATAATCTATTTTTTAAATGTATCTAATGTTTATCATTAATGAAAAATAGTCTCTCATTTTTTTTCCCCTCTTGACAAAAAGTTTTGAAACAGATCATATGAATAAAAAGCTTTGGAGAAAGAATATTTTTAGCTTGGTAAATCTAAATTATCTATACATTTTGAGAAATGAAAATTCTACAAGCCTATTTAAAAATACACCAAGTCTATCCTATCCGCTTAAAAATAAGAAACATAAAACCGTGCGAGTGTATTTTGATATCATTAAAGCTTAAATTGATTTAAGAATAGAATTTTATATGATACTAAATATAGAGGTAGGTGAAGGATGATAGATCCATGATAGTGTACTGTATTTTGATTCCATGAAGTGAACACAGTATTCGTTGATGGCTAGAATGACTCTTACCTGGTATTGATCTTCAGACTTTGAAAGTTGCTGAAGCCTTTTCATTTTATTTCGATATTCGATGAGCTTGTAAAATTGTTGACACAGTTTAAACTTTTCAGCACCCTCAGGAATCTCATCAATTGCTTCTCCAAAAGTCTCAGCTGGAAAGAACCTCCATCCATCCTCTGTTCGATTCTGCATCTCTTCGAAAAGATGAAGAAAGGGCCATAAATCCTTGGGCTTCGGCTCCATCATGGCTCCGACATGGGCTTGAATCTGCGTGAGAAAAACAGACCCCAGAAATGCTCCGTATATTTTATTGGTATCAATCCTTTCCACGCTACGTCTTATGCCATCCTGGGTTACAAGTTTGGCCAATTTGATGACAATCTGAGACGACAGAGAACGGCTGTCTGCTATCCGTCTAAGTATATCAAGCCCCTCGGGCGAACTGAGGTAAGAAATGAGATGGGTTGGAGAAATCGTTAGCTGATTGTCCAGCCATCTCTCGATTTCTGATAAAGATGATCGAAATCCAAACCCGGAAAAATGAGGTTCATCTGAAATTCCAGAATTGCTCCTGAATGACATTTCGCTCTCAGCCATTGATGGGGAAATGGCTGAGGAATTCCTAATTGAAGCAATGGGAGCTGCCGCGTCTTGGATGATGAGAAATTGAGGTTCGACTGGAATACACTTACTATATTTGTATTAATAAAGGAAAGAGAGACCGGGTACAAGGACAGAATCTATGTTGCTTCTTAGGAAAGCTAAGTACACAGTTGTAAGGCAAGCGTGCCCGTTTACAGCTGCAACCTGAAGACTTGACTACAAATTTAGGAATAAAGTGGCGGAAAGAATTGATTACAAATTTAGGAATCTGTGGCGGAAAGAATTGATTAGAAATTTAGGAATTTATGAATAAAGCGTAGTTTCAAAGAAATTTAGTAGTCGTGAAAATAATGGAAATTTTGTCCAGATGATGATAAATTTGATAGAAAATTTATCCACAGAAAAATACATGCTGAAGTGAAGGTTCACATACTATCACAATAGTATATTATGTATATCTTCTCTCAGATAATAGAAGATGCTCCTTATTGGGGTTTTGACTCTTCTAGACCATCTATTTGTTTTAAATTTTGTTTCCCCTCCTGGTTGATAGCTTTTTGGGAATACATATATTTTTCTTTTTTCACTTCTTTATGGCAGAATATTGGTTATCAGTCATATCAGAATGACTTCTGTTTCCTCTATAGTATTCTACAGGTTTAAAGTTATATTTCATATCATATTATCTCATATCATATTATATTAGATGTATTTTGGACTTTATATAGTTATCTAGTAAATACAATCAAACTTTTTCCGGACTGAAAAAAGAAAAAACATCAAGAACCTAGAAAAGTGAATGTTTTGATATAATTTCTTCTTCACTCAAGGTGCAAAATTGCTTTTTTACTTCTGGAATTTCGGTGTTTGAAATCCATTTACAAGAATCGTACTTTTGTTCTTTTCATTATTATTATATTTTTAAAATAATTATTTGGAATTTAGGTGTTTGAAATCCATTTGCAAGAATCGTACTTTTGTTCTTTTAATTATTATTATATTTTTTAAAATAATTATTTGAAATTACACTGAAAAATGCAGGATATTGAAAATTACATTGGGTATTTGTGCCCTCTATGGGGCGGCATATAGGCGTATCCATTGTGCTAAAATCCTAAGCATTTTATTCTTTATAAATATTTATTTGAAATTTTATTGAACAGTGGAGAATAGACCTTATACATCGTGTTAAAATCTCGCGAATAGTTTTCTAGAGCGTTTCTTACTGTGCGTTGTATTTTTTTTTTAAATTAGTTTGGAAAATAATAGAAATTTTACTTTACAAAAGTTAAATTTTAAGGTGTTTTTTTTTTTTTTTTTTTCCTTCACTTTTACGTATCCATTTTTTATTATGGATAAATCTATTTCCATTATAAAAAATAATTCACACTTAACCATTTAATATTTTAATTTTTTTTACCCAATTCAAACAACAAAACACTTCTGTAAAATCTGTAGACAACGCCAACACTAAGCGAACCTGCCACAAAATAGGGAGCAAGCTCAAAAGCGATTCAACAATTGTCCACATCTCAACTCATTATTTTTTACACCACAGTCATCCAGAAAGTTTTAATGTGATCTTAGTAAAGTGATCTTAGTAAAAAAAATTATTGCAGAAACCTTTAATCATTTTGGGTTCTACAAAGTACTAAGCCTGGTTTGACCTGAGTAAACAAGTATAAATATGAAATATGACTTATCATACTCGCATTTAGGTAATATTGCAATTACTCTATAACTTGTTATACTCGCATTTAGGTAATATTGTAATTAGTCTATTTCAAATTAGCATTGACTAGAATGTGAATGTTTTTTTTATTAATTTTACATTTTTTAAAATTAAAAATATATTTTGAAATTTATAAAATCCATAATTCTTATTTTTTTTATTGGATAAAATCAATAGAAAAACTATTTGTATGTGATTTCCCAAATTATGGGAAAAGGGTGGATGTGTATGGACTCAATTATGTGTAATGTGAGTATGATCTCAAGGCCTATGTAGATTTCTACACAAAGGAAGGAGACTATGCAACCCCATTTTTTACTAGATCTGTATGGTTTGAAACGACATTTTCCAATGGCGAAAATGTGGCAGAAGCAATGAATGTGAAATGCGGCGCTGAACAGAATATGCATGTAAAGAGGTGGCAGCTTTGAGCAAGGGGTTTTCTCAGAGGCCGCGTTGATTTGTAGATTCAATGGACTATAGATGACATGGAGGTAGGGTGGCTCTCTATCAGCCTCAAAGCATTGACCCTCCTCATAGCGGTATTTCTAAGGTAGAAATGATTTGTAGATTCAATGGACTATAGATGACATGGAGGTAGGGTGGCTCTCTATCAGCCTCAAAGCATCGACCCTCCTCATAGTGGTATTTCTAAGGTAGAAATCATTTGGTCTCTCTAGTTTGCTCTCACAAGTCCTCACGATGTGATTTTGGTTTTGATTTATCATAACTTTAGGTCACTGTATATTTGCCTGAGTTTCTTGGTATTCTTTCATTCCTGGGGTGGATGTATTGTTAGGCATTCTCGTAAATCTACCGATATTACTACAGTCTGGGTAAATCGTTTAAGGTATTTGCCTTTGTATTGGATGGTTCACTCTCCTTTGATATCCGTCCTTGGACATGGGGTTTAAACTTGGGTTTCTCTTTGTTGGCTTCCATTCAATGTACTCTCCCTTTAGAATGCCCATACTCCTAGATGACATTCTCTTCCTTTTTATATCGGAAATCTTTCACATTCTGATGATTCTCTATATTGTTATATACATTTTTATCTATATTTTTTAGACTCACATGACATCTCCCTTCCGACGTCCTAATGTCTATTTGAACTGAGATTCTCACACTTGTCTGTTCTCAACATAACCAAGAAGAGGGATCTTGTCTATGTCCAAAAATTTTCTATCCACTTTGGCAATGTTGGGTTAATTCTTTCATCATTTCCAGGCCTTGCAAGGCATTTGGTTTTCGAGTTTCTAACAGGTGGTGAACTTGTTTGGGGTGTTGTTGCTACTGTTGTTGTCAAAGAGTATAGATCTAGTCACTTGGCCATTGTCTCTGGTTGGTTTCTATATCTCTTGGTGGCTCAGCTATAGGCGTTGGTGCACCAGGGGGTATTGGTTTATACAGTGTTGGATCTTACTTTCTTGGTAGTTTTTGAATTTTTTGTCGATGGTTGTTCAAATCACTCTCTTTTGAGATGACTTGGGTCTGCATCACACATTATTCTCTGTCACACGTCTACTGACATCCTGGATATTAGAGATTTCTTAGTGTTAATCCGGATCGAGCATTCCATTTTATATTTCAATTCATCCATATCATTCCCTCTTAGGATGAGTTTGGACGATGACATATCTCTTTTGGCTAGATGTGGGTTTATGTTCCACTAGTTCTAATTTCGGATCTGGAGGTTTGTGGATCCCAAGACATTCCTGGCGGGGATTTTCTGCAGGATACACCTATTTCTGACCTATTGCTCTGAGGGGGTTTAAAGGTTGTTTTTAATTCTCTTCTCTCAATATTCGCTTCCATCACATCTTGGATGCTTGTGACATTATGGATTTGCTGGCATCAGACACATCAATGCACTAGGCCTATATTTGTGCCACGTTGGAAGTTGAATCAAACTATCACTAATTTTCTGGGTCGAAGCGAGGGGGTGGAGGGGTCCCAATGACCCGGACACATGGCGCTCGTTGGGCGCCTCGATGTACATATTAGGTGGTGGACATGCTGGGTCTGGATCTCATGCGGTTTTCCATGACGTCAAAGGACGTCGAACCAGGAAACAAACACGATCTATTAAAATTACCACCCTGACGCCTATGCTTTGTCTTGGCCATGATGTTTTGATTGATCGGGTTAATAGTCTACATAAGCGGGCACTTGTTGGTAAATGGTATTTCACTGAATTAAGTGAAGTCAAAATGAGGAGATGGGTGGAAACTAAATGGAAATCACTACTCGGTTACATGCCTATGGTGGTGCGGTTGTTGAACGACTGGTACAACTTCCATTTCCTCGACTAGGATGATTTACTAAAGATCAAGGTCATTCCTTGGATAAGGGGGAGGAGATTTCTGGCACTGCATTCTTGGTATGTTGGGTTTAACCCCTTAAAGGAGACACCCAAAGAAAAAAAAAAAAAAATTGGGTCAAATAGCCAGGGTTGCCCATTGAATTTTGGACTCACCAAGTATTCATGGATATTGACAATGCAATTGCTAAGTTTGTATATGTTGACCCATGCTGTTTGGGTGCACATGATAAGAGAATTGCATGGATCCTGATCGAAAAGGAATACAGAGGTGGATTTATGGATCACATTGAGCTACAATGGGAGAACACCCACCTGGTGCAACAACTTGATTTTTGGGGTGTTCCATTCCGGTGTCTTATTTGTCATCATACTGGGCATCTTATGTCATAGTGTCCACGCAGATTGGGTGGCAGGCATATGCGACACAAGAGACATGGTTCCGTTTCGAGGGATAAGGCAGATGCTCATTATACTATTCCTATGAATAGTCAAGGGGAGGCTTATTACCTGAGTGATGCTCGACGATTATCAGGTACTCTACCCTGTTCCCATCCTTTCCCTTCCATTGATTTTCATTCTATGAAACATGACAAATCTGCCCCCTTACTTGTTCCTTCCTCCCCCTAGACCCCGAAAGGTTCTGGTACTCCTATGGCTGATGACACCTCACCACCCCTGTTGGACCAGATTCCCCTTCCCTCTCATGTTGACTCAGCTCTTCCAAATATTGTACCACCCCCTCCGATGTCATATGACGTACCCTCCACATCACATATTATGTATATTCTTGTGACCTCCCCTACACGCGCCTCTCAACTTACCCTAGGTAATAGGACCCGACCTACATCGCCTATTTTGCCCTTATATTCTCCCACCAACTTAGTGGATAGTGACATAGATTTCCTTCTCCGGAAGAAGACCTTGGACCTACGTACCCTCACCATACACAAGCCTCTGGGCACACCGACCCCCCACATCAGTCCATCCTCTGCGGGCAATATCACCGTCTCTCGAAAAAAAAATAGGGAAAGTAGACACTCCCGAGGACGCGCACAGCCTCCTCCATTTGGTTCATTCGATTATCATGCCCTCATTGACATTCCTATTGCATCTACTACCTCCCCTCAGGCCCTTAGAGCACAGATGCCCGTTCTTGAGCTAACATGAACTTCATCCTGTCAATGAACATTCGGGGTCTGGGGGCTACCCCAAAATATTTAGCTCTCAAGAAACTTTTTCTTTCATCTCGTCCCTATATCATTCTTCTACAAGAAACCATGCATTTTTCACTTCATGTGATTTAATATTTCAGGAAGATGCTCCCTGATTGGTACATGGCATCCACTGATGCTGCAGGCCTCTCGAGGGGCCGATGGCTCTTTGGGATCCACGTTGGGTTAGGGTGAAGGCATACTCATGTTTTGCGGGCATTCTCCTTGCTGGTTACATTAGAGGTTTACCAGGTCGCATACATATATTAAATGTATATGCACCATACACAAACGAAACCTCCTTTTGGAATAAAATTGTTACATCGAATATTTTGGGATTGGCTTCCCTTATTATCGCTAGGGACCTGAACTATACAATTGGTATGGACAAGGTATGAAGGAGTTCCAAAAAAGTGGATGCTTTGGCTGCACAGATTAAAGACATCATTGTTGACTTTAACCTTGTTGATATATGCCCTCTGATTGTTCCTACTTGGGACAATGGCAGGTTGGGGGACGGATATGTGGCAAAAAGGCTTGATTGTTTCCTATTACATGAAAAGTTAGTTGAGCGGCTCATGTCTATACAATCGAATATTGTGAATAGTTATATCTCAAACCATTGTCCCATTATCCTTCTCTGGAGACGAGGGGATCTTAGAAGTGGGATGCCTTTTAAGTTTAACCGTGTGTGGCTAGAAGACCCAGATTTTAACAATCTTGTGCGAGAAGTCTGGAATTAGGACAAGGTTCGGAATAACTCTCCCATGACACATATTCTGGTGAAACTTCAGGCCCTTAAGGTGGAGGTCAAAGCATGGGAGAAGAGGAAATGGGGTCAATTGAAAAAAGAGCTAAATGATATTTCAGCGGAGTTAGATGCTATGTGGCCTCAGATGTTAATGCATAATCCCCTGGATGCACTCAAGAATCATATTCAATCATTGGAACTTAAAAGGAAACAAATTCTACAAATAAATGAGACAACCTGGTGCCTAAAGAGTAGAGCTATATGGATCCAAGAAGGTGATAGAAACACTAAATTCTTCCATAGATTCGCTAATCATAGAAGGAAGATTAACTCTATATGGGAGATCACTGAAGCAAATGGGATTCGATTTCAGATGTAGCAGGATATTAGTAGTGCTGCAGTACATCATTTTGAGAGGGAATATCGTCGCAGAGATTATGTCAATGTTGAGGATCAAATATGGGGGGTGGATTTATATCCATCCATGTTCGACGAGGAGGAAAACTCGGACCTTTTTAAAGCAGTATTCTTGGAGGAACTCCCGGGGGTGCTCAAATCCTTAAAGAAAGACAAGAGCCCCAGTCCAGATGGGTGGATAGTTGAAATGTTTACTCACTTTTTTGACATCTTTCAACATGATCTGCTCAATTTGACGGAGGAATCAGGAACGAGGGGCTACATTCATCCGTATATAAATTCTACCTATATAGCTCTCATTCTGAAAAGGACATCCTCAACTACCTTTTCAGATTTTAGGCCCATTTCTCTCTGTAATCTCATTTATAAGATCGTCTCTAAAACTAATGTTACTAGGATTAAGCACACACTATCAAAGCATATTTCTCCTGAGCAGTTTGGGTTCTTACAGAACAGACAAATTCATGATGCAATGGTTATTTCCCAGGATAGCTTACATTCGATTCATACAAAAAAATTAAATGCCACTATCATGAAGGTCGATCTCCAAAAGACATATGACTGCCTATACTGGGGATACCTGAGGATGGTTCTCCTCAAAATTGGAGTCTAGGTTAGGTGCGCTGAGTGGATCATGGCTTGCGTCACAAATGTTCGATATGTTGTTATTATTAATGGTTATCCCACTGACTTTTTCAGGGCAGGGCAAGGAATCAGACAAAGTTGCTCACTGTTGCCATTATTATTCATATTAGCAATGGATAGGTTCAGCTTACACATCAAAAAAGTTGTGTCAAGGGACACTTTGAGGCACTGGCCTTGGGCAGAGATATCAGGATATCACATAGTTTTTTGTTTGACGATGTGCTCATCATGGGGATGATCAACAGGTTTGCATGGCTCACTTTATTTGATATTTTTTCAAAATTTGGGAGTGCAACTGGACTATACATGAACCTTCAAAAATCTATCATCCTACACGGTACGTGTGATCTGGAGGTTATTGCATACATCCATAGAATTTTTGGGGTGGCAACTGACACATTGATGGGGGGCATGAAATATCTTGGTTATCATATTAAGCCCTGTAGTTACAAGATAAATGATTGGATGTGGCTTGTGGACCATTTCTATAAAAAGATCACTGGATGGGAATTCAGATGTTTATCCTTGGGTGGTCGTATCACTTTGACCCAATCAGTGATCACGCAGTTGGGAGTATACTGGGCACATTTATATTATCTCCCGCACACCATTATCCAGTCTCTGAATCATATTATGGCAAAATACATCTGGTTTGGTGCGATACACCATACCAAATTCCACCTGGCTAAATTGGAGCATATATCCCTTCCTAAACACTTGGGTGGCTAGGGGATATTGAATCTGCAGCGTTTTGGAAGGGTGTTATTGCAGAAGTGATTATGGAGGGGTATATTTGGGGATGGAATATGGGGCAAGATCACGAGACACAAGTATCAAAAGGACCATGAGTTTACTACTTGGATGCACAAAGGAAGTATTGGGATTGCATCGGGATCAACGATTTGGCTTAGTTTCTAAAAAATCAATAAATGGATCTTCCAGAACCTATGTTGGAGACTGGGAACTGGACATCGGATAATAATTGGGATTGATCATATACTTGGCACAGAAATAGACAATAATATCTCATAAGGCCTTGTCCATTACATTAACAGACATGGGATTTTCTTTTGGAGCCAGGCCATATCCGAATGGCAGGGTCATGTTTCGTTTTGGAAAAGGGCATGGGAAATGGGACTGGGTGGGTAGTTGGCTCGTGAGTGGGATCAGATTCGAACATAAATGAAATTAGTTGGGGTTTGTCATGAGGCAGGCGAGGACCAGATTGCATGGATTAGAAAAATGAAGGAAGGTGTCGTTATGGTAGCTAATGTGTACAATGCCCTCTGCTACCAGGAGGCACGCAATAATGAGGTATGTTGGTTCTATATATTCTGGAAAACTAAAATTCCCATTAAGATCATACTCTTTCTTTAGTTGGCCTAGAAAAATAAAAATCTAACATGGGAGAACCTTCATAATAGGAATTGGTAGGGGTCAGGGATTTGTATTATGTGCAGGAATGCGAAGGAGGATAATGATCGCATCTTTCTAAAGTGTCCTATAACTGTTTAGATTTGGAGTTACATTTCTAGTTCCATTGGTTTCACATACAACCAATATGACAACAATTATGAATGCTTAAGATGGTGGAGAAATCAAAATCCCTCATGGCAGTGCATCCCACTTGCTTTTTTCTGAGAAATATGGAGATGGCGCAGTAAAATAATTTATGATAACTGCAAGGATAATGACGTGCGGGTAAAGGACCGTTTTATACAATGGTATACAATTGGTAAACAACATAACACAGGGACTAATAAGAATAACAACAAAAAGACATGCCTTGAGACTGAGTATCCAACCATATTTTTTGATGGTGCAGCTCAAAGGAATAACTGTGGATGCGGATTTTGAATTGCTATATGAGAGGAGCAGAAATTTTGGGTAAATTGAGGTGCTGGCAGGGGCACGAATATGAAGGATGAAGCAGTGGCACTATGGGGCCTTCTTTGGTTCTCGATTTATCTAAACATCCATTCCATTCACATTTTTGGAGACTCTCAGATCATCATCGAACATATAATGGGATGCAAAAAAGTATATCAGCCACTGCTGCATGGATGGCTCATTCAAATTGAGAATCTTTGGGTCACATTCAGGGACTCTATGATGAGGCATATTGGGCAGGAATTCAATCAAAATGCAGACCGCCTGTCTAAGAGGGGGCTACAGGATGAATTCGATGGGATGCACATAGAAATTAAAATGGGCTATACTATGGTAGAGGTCGGGGTACTTCCACTTCCCGGATAATATCCAAGCTCTGGAAGGGCACACATCTGACACTTTTTGTTTTTCTTTTCCTGCACATAGCATGTTTTCGATGTAGATAATAGATGATTACAGTCCATACTAATATGGCCCAAAGTTGGGAGTTGATATTCTTGCACATTATACCATGTGGTACGTAGTTACATATTAGACAAATTTATTTTGTGCAGAGAAATTGGGATGGACTGATACAATGACAGAATCTGTGTTGCTTCTTAGGAAAGCTAAGTACATAGTTTACAACTCCAAGCTGAAAGAATTGACTACAAATTTAGGAATATATGAATAAAGTGGCGGAAAGAATTGATTACAAATTTAGCAATCTATAAATAAAGGACAGTTTTAAAGAAATCCACAAAGTAGTTGGGAAAATAATAAAATTTTTGACAAGACTAAGATAACTTTGGCAGAAAAATTTAAAAATTAAGTTATAGCTATCAAATTTAAGTAACTAAAAATTCTTCACAACGCTAAATCCATTTCCACTATAAAAAAATAATTCAAACATTACACCATCCTGATTTTTATTTTTATTTTTTTTCAATTCCAATAATTTTTTTTACCATACAACCGCTATGAATAATGCAGTAGGCCAGTGATCAATAATGAAAAAACATCGAGAACCTTAAAAAGTGAAGGTTCCGACTACATGCTGAAGTGAAGGTTCACATACTATCACTTCCTCACTCGGCGCAGAATTGCTCAATAGTAAAAAAACATCAAGAACCTCGAAAAGTGAAGGTTCCGACCTAATTTCCATATACCTATTATCACTTCCTGATTCGGTGCAGAATTGATTTTTTGCTTCTGGAATTTCGGTTTTGAAATCCATTTGCAAGGATCGTACCTTTTGTTCTTTTAATTATTATTATATTTTTTAAACAATTATTTGAAATTACATTGGAAAATGCAGAATATTGAAAATTACATTGGGTATTTGTGCCCTATATGGGGTGGCATATAGGCGTCATCCATTGTTTCCAAGATCACAGGCTCTATGCGCGGATTTCTTAAAAAAAAAAAAAATATATATATATATATTATATATATATATATTAAGTTAATGATGTATAGCTTGGGTGGTTGGGAGGGTTTAATGATAATCTCTCGTTCTATTCATGAAACATGACTATGTTGAATAATTTTGAAAAAGGGTTCTATATACTACTATGAGGCTTCTTCATTACTAAGAAAAATAATAATAATAGTTATTTGAAATTTTATTGAATAGTGGAGAATTAATGCAAATTTCCATAAAATTGCTATAAAAATTTGTATAAATTTTTGAAAATTTAAGTTACAATTATCAAATTTCAAGATTTTGGGTGTTTCAAAGTTTTTGATGTGCTAAATCTATTTGTCATTAAAAACTATTCAAACACTCCAACAATTTGATTTCTAAACTTTTTTATTATTAGATTTTAGCCACAAAACTATAAATAAACCTAATTTGTGGCATCTGTATTAAGCGATTCAACAACTGTGCACATCTCAACTCATTATTTTTAACGCCACAACGATCCAGAAAGTCTTAATGTGATCTTAGTAAAAAAAAAATAATGCAAAAACCTTTAATCATTTTGGGTTCTACAAGGTATTAAGCCTGGTTGGAACTCAGTAACAAATTTAATGCATCCAAAAAAAACAAGTATAAATATAAAATATAACTTATCGTAATTACTCTATAACTTATTAGTCCCTACCACTGGGCTATGATTGTTTTCATATCAATTTGGGTGGACCAATCTATTTAACTAATGTTTTTAAAAAACATTTTATCAACAAAAAAAATCCAAAGTTTTGTTTCGGAGGTCTTATCACAAGGTTTTATTTTCATATCCAATTGTGCCTTTTAACATATCCTAATTTGCTAAACACAGGGTATTTTCTTTGTTTTCAGCCTGGAAATATTCAATGAAATATATATGGTGGATCCTTTCCCTAGGCGATCTTAGATTGACATCTAGAGAACCCTAAATGCAACAACTATCACTCATTAGAGTTAGCCTTGGAAGCTGAATTCTGGGAATAGGCTCCAACTGGCTCACATGCTCCTTCTCTCATGCTCTCTCTCTCTCATGTTGCAACCCATAAACTTAAGCATTTTCCAAAAAAATTTGCAGAAGCTTGAACTTGTAACTAGTAAACATGCAAGACCAAAGGCGCGAGAGTGTATGGGTTAATTCCAATTGGTAAAGGATACAAAAGGAGGGAAGAATGAAGCTCACAAAAATCAGGTGTGTTTTAGAAAAACCTAATTAATTACCTGACCTAGTACTTCTCTTGCTTGACTGAGAACTGGATTGGAACTGAATCGATTGAAACTGGTTATGATTCTGCCAGATAAACACCATCTCATGTCGTGTTGATCAAGATTTGATCTCGCTAATTCCCCAAGATCTATCAGCCTGGCTTGGTCTAGTTCAGAATTGCGAGAAAACTACCCTGAATAAATCATTATGCTAGACGTATAGAAGGTGATAGGTATATATCTACGGTGTATGGTCTAGCTAACCCTTAATACTTGAGTTGGGTATCTTCCTATAGTGCTTGATTCAATCCCCTTGAGCCAGGTACCTAATACCATAGTCTTTTTTGTTTGGTCCTAAAAGGTCAACACTTCCCAGCCAATCACAAACTCCATATGCCTCGACCATCGAAATGTTGCAGGGATGGGTTGCACTAGTCATCATTGTTTTCTGGGAGAGCATAGTTTGGCGGGCAGAAGTTAGTGGTTGTGACCCTCACTATCCCAGGCAAACATCACTGGGGATCGTTGTTACATTCCATTTCGTAGAAAACTCCGCAGCTGAGTCCATGGTTGAAAAGCACAATACTCAAAGCAGAAGAGTTAGTGCCATAACCTTGGTTGTACATATTCCCTTATCCACACGCACCTCCTGCAAACAAGCATATATGAAAAATCAGGGTACAACTAATTTATATTCAAAAGATAAAGCAGAAATCAGAATGAAGCCAGAAAGTGAGTGTCGTGCAGACTTAGGCCATGCTAGGAGACTGCTTCGGCCATCCCGTTGTCCCGTTATATGAATGACTATCCATTTGGGAGCCTGTATTGGAATTTCAAACAGTTCCTAAAACCAAACTACAACGATACTTATAGCCTCAAGCTTTGGGAATTATTTTCCATTTGATTTTATCAATAGAACCAAATATCTACCTAGGTGGGTTGCTTGTTCGCCACTAAGTTACGATCTCGTTTTGGATTTTGTAGGATACCTTTGGACAATATACCTTTACCTGAATTTTATAAGTCAAAGACTTTGGACAATATACTTTTACCTGAATTTTATAGTTACTTATTGAGGTTGGAGAATAATCTTTTTACCAGAATTGTATAGTTTCTTTATGACAGATTAATTTAATTAAATTGTGTTAGAGCAAAAAACAGTGCGTAGCGGAGAATAAAAGACAAATACAATATAAAAATCATACACAAATGACATAGTGATTTAATGTGGTTCACCCAACCAATCTGGGCTACGTCCACCAAACAGAGGCATCGGCAATCTTATTATTAATCAGGAGATTACAAATAATTTATTTCCTCACACTCTCTACCTCATCCCAATATCTGTATGGGCATATATTTTATAGCTATGAGAATCCAACTGACTCATAAATCCTCTCACAACAAATATAGGATGCATTAACTCTTTCCCAACAAAATAGAGCTAATATAGCAACAAATCCTATTGTTGTCACCTACATGAGATTTTTGCCCAATTTATTAAAACTGAAAATCTCAACAATCTCCACCTTGACAAGAATTAGCCTGATACCCTGTTTCTTTATTATTTTTATCTTTTCTGCAAGCCAAGAGAAGCCAAACACCAACGTAGCTTCTCTAACAAAACTAGTTTCGTGAACATGTCTGCACAGTTCTCCTTTGTATTCACCTTTTCAAGAGAGACTCCCCTTTCAGTGATAACTTGTCTTACAAAATGGTACTTGATTGGTATATGCTTTGATTTACTGTGATAGGCCATATTCTTAGCCAAATGTATTGCACTTTGACTATCACACAATAACTTGATGTTGTCCTATAACCTACCAAATTCACCAAACAAACCTTTCAACCAAATCGCTTCTTTGCAAGCATGAGAAGCAACAATGTATTCTGCCTCAGTAGTGGATAAAGCAACAATGTTCTGTAGCTTTAACATCCAGCTAATAGCTCCACCTGCAAGAGTAAAGACATACCCTGAATTTGACCTTCTCTTATCCAAATCACGTGCAAAATCAGAATCAACATACCGGCAAACAAATTCACTACTCTTATTGTAAGTGATACAATAACTACTTGTGCCTCTCAAATACCGAAGAACCCACTTCACTGTTGACCAATGTTCTTTACCCGGATTTGCCATATACCTACTAACAACCCCAACTGCATGTGAAATATCTGGTCGAGTACAAACCATCACATACATTAAACACCCTACTACATTGGCATATGGAATTTGAGACATATAATCC
>APFE030133016.1:197794-235661 GCA_000404065.3 Pinus taeda
AAACGATACAAAATATGACGAACCACCATATGAGGTTGTAGGGGTTGGACCCCAAACATCTGAATGGATATAATCAAGTATTCCTTTACTAGTATCTTTTCTTGTTTTAAACTTTTGCTTACTTGTTTTCCAAACAGACAATGTTTACAAAAATCTAACTTTCCAGACTTTAGATTAGGAAGTAACTTGCGATCAGCCAAAATATTTAACCCTCTTTCGCTCATATGACCCAACCTTTGATGCCATAAGCGAATAGAACTACTGTCATGTTCAGACACCATAGACACATGATCTGACCCTGTTCTTCCTTCTAACTGAAATAGATTTCCTACCTTCTTAGCTTTCATTACTAGTAAAATACCTTTGTAAATTTTCATTACTCCACCTTGAATTATAGTTTTATATCCAATTGTATCAAGTGCTCCTAGTGAAATTAGATTTTTCCTTAATTCTGGTACATGTCTTACATCAGTTAAAATCTTGGTTGTCCCATCAAACATTTGCAGCTGTATACTCCCAATTCCCACAATATTACATGTGATATCATTACCCATGTACACGACTCCGTCATTAATTGATTTATACGTCTTAAACCATTCTTTATGAATACACATGTGGTTTGATGCACCAGAATCTAACAGCCAATGTTGATCATGATTTGACAAATTAACTGATAACACTTCATCACTCATACCTGAACCAGATGCCGAACCTGTATCTGTCGTATTTGCTTCCTTCTTCTCGGTCGAAGAATCTTATTTAGAAGTTTGTTGTCGCTTCCAACAGTCCTTCTTCAAATGCCCCGATTTGCCACAAAACCAACACTTTACCTTACTCTTCTTCCCTTTTGACTTTGAACGTGAGTCGCTCTGCCTACTGAAGCGTCTTTCTTTAGAACGACCTCTGACCATCATTGCTTCTGATGTAGAGGTTTCTAAATTCGACCTTCTCCTTGTTTCTTTAGATAATAAAGATGCAACTACATCATCAAACTCAAGGGTTTCTGATGAACTAAGACCTATAGAAGTAACAATATGATCCCATGACTCGGGCAACGAGCACAATAAAGTAATAGCTTTATCTTCGGATTGAAATTTTACTTCTATAATTTCTAATTGCACCAGGAGAGTATTAAAAGCATTCAAATGATCAGTAATCGATGTAACTTCCTTCATTCGCAAACTGTACAACTGTCGCTTCAGGAGAATCCTATTGGTTAAGGATTTTGTCATGTATAGCTTCGTCCACAAACCAGCAGATGTTTTCTCCAACACGATATTAAACAAAACATCATCCGCCAAACACAGCCGAATAGCACTCACTGCTCTTTCATCCATCTCGTCCCACTCATCATCTGTTATGTTGTAAGGCTATTTGGATTTTCCCATCAACGCTTTTGCCACACCTTGTTGCACAAGCAGATTGTACATCTTCACCTCCTAGATCTAGAATTTGTTCTTGCCATTGAACTTCTCAATCTCAAAACGAGCACTCTGAGTTTTTGCCATATTGTATCAACAAAAAAACAATCTCCAATTCCAACTTGTTAATCAATCAAATTAATCTCTAACAAAAATTGCCTTCACCTTCTACTGTACTGCCTTTACTCTATCAAAAAATCTCTCTGCTATACAAACTACAAATTATAAATAAAAAACAGATAACAAAAAATCGCAGTTTTACCAACACAGTCCTCGGTTGGCGCGCTGAAAGAGATTTGGCGCTATCTAATCAGTAGACAAACCGCGCCAGAGGAAAAATCGCTCTGAGTACCGAAATTGGCGCGACTATTCCCGTCGGATCCATGCCAATCGGGTTATTGGCACTCTGGCGCGACTAATAAAGTTGGATCTGCGCCAATTGGCGCTCTTATTCCGCGAGTACCCGCGCCAATCCATTCACTGGAATATATTGGCGCGATTGTTTCGCCCGAAACCGCGCCAATCGCCAAAACTTAGAAACAAACTCCACCTGCAGCGCTGTCACTCGCATGCACCCGCTCCAACATGCTTTGATACCAATTGTTAGAGCAAAAAATAGTGCGCAACGGAAAATAAAAGACAAATACAGTATAAAAATCATACACAAATGACACAGTGATTTAACATGGTTCACCCAACCAATCTGGGCTATGAAGCAGTCCATGCGTCGTTTTTTTTTGTCTCTAATAATTGAAAAAGAAGTGAAAGATGTACACATCTAACTTTGTAGAGGATGTAGTTCCTTGAAGAGATCTTTAAATGTGTTTCGCAAACGACTTATCATGTATTGTTTATTTATGAGTAAGCATTTATATGTATCGGTTACATGTTTTTAAATATTATAAACGAGTAAGGTTCATTAGTATCAATTACATATTTTTAAAAAATTGATTTAAGAAAAATGGCTAATTGTATTTTATTATGTATGTTATATAATTAGTTTAGATTTATTTTAACTTTGGATTTATTAAGTGTTAAGAGGAATTGAATTTTTTGAGGTGTAAATTTATTTTTAAGTGTAAATTTTGAAGAAATGTTAGTATCTCAAGAAATTTGATTCTTCTCAAAACTTGATAAATCTAGACTTAAGATGGATCTAGACTAGTTTAATTATTAATATTTAATAATTAAAATTAATAAAAAATATTTGTTATTTACAGACTCAAAATATTTTAATTATTAATCTCATCTCGACTTTCTTTCTTATGCAGACTCTTGTTGTATAGATCTAGCTCATGACCCTCGACTTTCTTTCTTATGTAGACTCTTGTTGTACTTTGGATTCATACCCTCTGTAAACCCATGGCTCATTCTGAGGGATTTTGGCTCACAAGCCAAGGCAACACAACCACTATAAATTTTATGTAATACAAAGATTTTGAACTTACAATTGCATTATTTATTTATTTATGGTTTGATATTATTTATTTATTTATTGTTTGATATTAATTTAAAGTTAAGTTGATAAAGGATAATCTAACAAATAATATATTTTAACAACAAAAATCCTATATAAAATTATATAATGATATTAATTGTAATCCATACTTGACATTATTATTAATTTAGATTTTCTATATATTTGATATTATGGAAACTGTTTTATCTAGATTGACTTATTATAGTAAGTCTAGGAGATGGGACCATTTTAGACAGTTAAAATTTTAAGGATGGATATTTATCTTAAAATTTAACAACTTTGGCGAATCTTACTAGTCCCTAATATCCAAATATCCAAATATTTAGATTTCTAATTATTTTATATTAGACAACATATAATATTGGCGGTTTTTAAGGTAAAATATTTTTATACTATAAAATTTGGGCGAATTTATTTTTAGAAAAATGGAAATTGGCGAATCTTCTTTTAGAAAAAAGCATAGAATATTAGCCCACTTGCGAATATTAGCCCCTAAATTTTTCCCTAATTTTAGAGTGTCGGATCTATAAAACTATTGAATGACATAATACCAATTTTTGTGATTGTTATAATTTACAACAATTTCAACCATTGTTATAGTAACTTATTTTATTTATATTGAGATTCAAGGAAATACATCGGCATATCATATCCTCTTTGTCAAATCATATATTTCTCCCATTGAAAGCATGACATCAATATTTTATGTATAAGGAGGTTAAATAACATGGAAGACAAGAGGTTTCCTGAAATTGCTTGTAAATCTAGCCAAAACCACCTTCAACTCAAGTGGGGATGACATATGTATGAGCAACCTTGGCTATACAATTGAGAGATAAAGGAAGAGATCATTTTGTAGAAACAATATATTAATACTTAAGATATTATTACATCAAAAAATTATTTATTATTAAATAGTTCAGAGATAAAGAGATAGATGTGCTAACGGTGTTGGACCCGCCAACATGTCAAGGTTTCAGTAAGAAGTCTCAACTAGACCTCAGACCATTTGGAACACATTTGGAGTAGGAGTCAGAGCAGTGGGTAGTACGATATTGCCTTGATTGCAGTTGCGTGCAGAGGTAAGAAAGATGTCCTTGTTGGAAGTAAGGGTGTGATCTTGCAGCAAGTCAAGGAAGATGCATGGAAAGGCTCTAACACACAGAAGGGGAGAGGAGTGCGCCCCTTAGAAGCTTGTAATAGTACGTAGCTTGAAAGGGAAAACACGAGCTGAAAGATATCACAAGATGGAAAGCATAATAGTCGACAATTCAAAATGATGAGTTAAGCCAACAACACGCTTCGATAGGATTCATACAAACATATACCAAATAGTCCATACATACATGTGTAAGTTGCAACTACATACAATGTTAGAGTAACCAGAATAGTTGAACTACAATAACAAGACATGCATGAAATGTGTTGGCTTTGTTATATTAAAAGAGTGAAAGATCCAATCATACATACAACCATGACTTCCACTAGCCCCAATAGTGGAACGTTACAGTCACTGCCGTTTTCTCCTCCAAATAGATGTACTCGCTCTGCACTGTGGAGAAGCCAAGGCTCATTACAATACACTCTAATCTTTCTCTAAGTTATAACTATCAGCAGCTTGGCTCCCAAAAGCCCTCACAATGAGTTATGAGGTTCTATATATAACGAAGGGTGGGGTTGTTACACAATATTTTGTCACTGCCCCTGCACTCCATGTTCCACGATCCTGGAGGACCTCTATAGTGAACCATACATGATTTCCCTTCATGAATAAAATCCCATTGTGTCCCTCTTCATGAGAAGAACAATTCCCTTTTGCATCATTTCCCAAAAATCTTATTTTTTCCCAGTTTACAAGACCGACGCTAATGACCCATGTCTTCCCCGCTCTGATATGCAGGGATAACAACTGTCTTTAGCATCGATCGAAGGAGTGATCCTTGTTTGATCCACATCAATCCTATTATGGAAATTTTTTTAGATAAGGAGCCGAAGCTTCCAACTCTAGAAGCTTCGTAACGGAAGTCTGGTAAATGGTTAGGCTGGATGGAGCCAAGGAGGTCAGATTGGGCTCCTTTCCCCTATTAGGATGGAACCACCTCAAGAGATAAGACCTTCTCCCATGAGAAGAGGAACCATATCCCTTTCATCCATGATATATAAGCCTCCCTTTTTCCCAAGCACAAGCTAGTGTTAGCTTTTAGTTCTAATTAGGCTCTGGTTGAAGGTTTGATTGTGGAGTAATCAACAAGTTATTCATAGTTGTAGCTCTCTAGTTGTGTGTGAGGGAGAAGTGTGAATTTGGTTTATTGTGAAGACTAAAGGGAAGAGCCTTAAAACTACCATTGTTGAGGCCATCATGGAATGCTAACGGAAGTGTGTGGGAACCTGGATTTGTCAGAGGAGAACAACAACATCAAGACAACGATTGTAATCTCTTCTTGATTTAATATATATGCAACTATTGATTGATTTCCTACATAATATTTCATCTCACATGTTTATGGCTTAATGCTTATTGACTCGTTAACTATATTGAATACAATTTTTCTATTATCACGGTTGTTGTTTGTTGTTGTTTACTCGTTTCAGGTGCTCGAAGAAGGAAATAGGAGATAGTTGGAGCGAGGAAACAAGGTCATCACCAAACGAGATAAACAGACTAAGAGGTAGGCCCTCTTAATTGGTTCTAACCTAAGGAAATCTTCCATAGAATGTCTTATTTGTGGCTAGACCTGCTCTCGGGCTAGAGGAATTGTTTGTGTCTGCACTTAGAATTTTACGTCACCTCAAATTGGCAACTCCACGGGGAACCAATCCTTCTGTTTGCTTGCTTGGAATTTCATGGTTTTGTGTGAACTTTTCTAGTTTCTCCATTTCCCTTTAGTTATGTCTGCTTTTCTTTGTTTACTACTCTAGGTCTAAAATTCACAGTAGCAAGTCTAGTCTCAACTTTTGAAAATTTCTATTTTTTTTCTTTGCATCCTCGCTTAGCGCGCTTATTTTGCTGACAGTCGCGCCAACCCCCTTCTGGCGCTTGTTGTTAGTTAGACAGTCACGCTGATGCCTGTAAGTGAAGATTAGGGTTCACCCCAGATCTTGGTTAGTGTGTCTTTCTCTCTTGATTTCTGCCTTGTAAGTTGTTTAGACTGTCTTCTCCTTCACTTGAAAGCTGCATTTCACTTGGTTTCTTTGCTTATTGACTTTCCTTCTTTTTGCTTGATTTCTTGGTGATGGTTTGTGGCCCTAGGGAATCTAGGTTGTCATCCATTCAGCTGATTGTAAACTCAATGAGTCAAGTTGTTGGTTCATTTACTCCTTGCATTTCATTTATAGTCCTCTTATTGCTTTGGGTCTCCATTACACAAGTTTGAAAAGTTTCGTTTGCTTGTCTGAATGTCTCTTTTCCAGCATAGATCACATTTTTTGTCTTGTTTTTGGTAGAGTCATTGTGTCATTAGTTTGAAAGAGATTTTGTGTTTTCAATTTGCTTGAGAATTGATTGTCACGAAACTTTTTCATTGAAGTGTTTGATGAGAAATTCATTTTGTCATTTCTTGAAAAGTACATAGTTCTAGTTTGCTGCTTCAATATGTTACGTTAGTAAGCGTCATCGAAGACTAGGATTGCATTTGCATGTGAAAAGAAAAAAGAATCATCTTTACTTTTTGAAAGGACTGTTTGGAGTATATTTGTTAGGAAACTAGGAATTGGAATGAATTTTTCATTAGTTTATTTTTTCGAAAAGTGAAGTAGTGAAAAATCATTTTGCTTTTGGTTGCTTGGTTGCTTGCATTTGATTGTGTTTTCTACCCTCTCTAGTGTAGACAATTCATCAAATTGAAATGGTCTTGTCTCATTTAGCTGCATTTAGGACTTTTTGAGTCACATTTCTAACGCCTAAAAACCGAGACATAATTCAAGATAAAATTTAAAATGAACTCAATTAACCTAAGGCACATTTGAAACCTAACGATCACATCTAGAAGGTCTAGGCTAGAGACATGTTTCGACGTCTTTAAACCTAGCAGCTATCATTAGATTTGACACTAAACAAAGCTAGTACGAACTTGTGCTCCCCGTACTGTCGAGTATATAAAGGGAGAACCCTCTAGGCTGCAATCCTTTATGCATAGCAAGCCGAGTCTGTCGCCTTGCAAATGTGATACACCAAACACAACATTCGGGGAGATTGCCTGCCCGTACTTCTCGGTTCGCCTAGAGGTATTCTGCAGTTCATGGTTGCATGGTAATCCTTTTTACCTAGATCATCCGAAGTAGTCATTTGATCTTTTTTACTCATTAAACTTAAAATATCATTCAAACACTTGTCCTTTCAATCTCGTTTCCAAAGCGAAAGTGAGAGTCATCTTTGCTTCTTTCCCGACTCTTAGAACATGAAAGAGCACCAGTTTATTTATGCATCTTAAAAAATTATTTCCCACGATGTTATAACATCATGTTAGTCTTTTCTAGACAAAATCGTGAGTTTTCCTTAAAGTACATTTTAAAGCCTTGAAATTTATCTCTCTTTTCCTGTTAACTAAGACGAGGTCATCGTGGCTGAACAATTTGGTTCACCTAGTTGCTCTTCCTCTCCTCCGTTTGGAAGATTGTCTGAGGAGCCTTTTCCCGAATTACCAAAGTCACTCGAGGACCAAGGTATTGAACTCACAATCATTTTGAGCATTCAACCTTTTCCATCTCGTCCTCCACCTACTCCAGATAATGGGTCACCTTCTGATATTGGCCTCGAATCTCCTGACAATCTCGTCCAGACTCCTGAGAGTTCACCAACTACTGAAGGTCATCTTGGATTGGTGATAAATCCTTTGAATCCTTTGTTCGACCATGTTGTGATATCACCACAGCTTTCGTATAGTCCGTACGATCAGCTGGGTGTTCCTTTGGAATTATCCCCTCATACACCTTCAATCGTTCGTCATCGCTTGTTCCTAGCTATGGAACCCGATGGCGAAGCTCCATTTACCTCTTCGAATCAAGCAGAAGGTTTTCTCCACACACTATCAAAGAGGAAGAGCATAAATTTCCTCCGGAAGGTTTCCCCTACACGGGGAGCATTCCCATCAATGTGTATTGGGATTTTCCACCTAATTATGTGTCTTTAGCACAGTTGGTCTCAAGTACACCTAGTGCCTCATCACTTTATCACAACCCTGTTTGGGCGTCTCGCTGATCCGAATGGAAAATGGCATCAACTCATGGTACTCATCCACCCATATTATTCATCGACCCATGGAATTTACCCATGGTATTGTAAATGGCATCCGCCCGTGGTATGGTAAAATCCATCCATGGTATTCATTCACCCATGGAATTGACCTGTGGTATTGTAACAAAAAAATACTATAAGTAACAAGTCACATTTTGTAAAAGGACAGATCGTCCGCGACAATTTAGCCTTTACAGTTCAGAGGCATGTAGCCACCACATCTCTTCTCAGAGATAAGCTACCATTGCCCTAGCTGGTTTATTTCCATTTCTGGTTGTAAGCATATTTCAATATTTTCCATTAATGAAATGAAGTATTAATTCCGCTGCAAATCTGTGTTTATGGTTATCTCTGTAATTTATTGCGTTCCTGTTTAAATCTAGATTAGTGGTATCAGAGCAGGTTATGATTCCATGGGAATGAGGGTTTGATGCATATTTCAGTTTTAATTTTTGCAGCAATATTCAACAAACTTCAAATTTTTTTTTTTGGGCGGCGACTTTGCAGATCAGATCTAAAACATTTGGTACAAAATTTAAAAAAACAAATACCATATTTGGATTCCTCTCGAAAAATAACCCAATTTAAAAAAAAAGGGTCGAATCGGAGTTTGGATGTGGGAGATATCGCTGATTTAAAATCAGCTATTTTATCAGAATTTTTGTGACGGCGGAACTGTTGCAGCGCGAATTTGAGATCTCAGAGTGTCTAGAAAAGGATTTCCAACTCATGGGAAGATGCAAAATGATCCTCCTACTTCCAAAAATAGGTTATAATTAATATTCTGAGTTATATTGACTGAGTTATGTCCATTTTAATTCTGGAGCAACATTCGGAGTGGGTTTCCATTGGAGACGTGCCCTCCCACCCCACTTTAGTAGGCACCTGCTTCACATTCATCAGTTTCAACATAGCAGCATTCGGCTGTGTTATTTGGAGACATGCCCCTCCCACCCCAGGCTATGTAGCCACCTTCTCTACTTCATCAACAACCAACATCACAGTTATGGGTCAACCCGCATAAAATCCTTGTCTCATCGAAGTCCATTTGCTAGGCCGCACACTGTCGAGAATCACACTTGTCCACAAGCATTACAGGGTATCTCTAATCCTTGAATCTTTGTTTTATCAGGGTTTGGGTTAACTGCATAAAACCCTTATCTACAATGGCTCTTCATATTCAACAAAGGCTTTGCAGGAGGGAACTTTACGCAATGGGGACCATTGCTTCTTAAGGAGGGAGGAATGATCCAAATGGAAAATGGCATCAACCCATGGTACTCATCCACCCATATTATTCATCGACCCATGGAATTTACCCATGGTATTGTAAATGGCATCCGCCCTTGGTATGGTAAAATCCACCCATGGTATTCATTCACCATGGAATTGACCCGTGGTATTGTAACGAAAAAATACTATAAGTAACAAGTCACATTTTGTAAAAGGACATATCTTCTGCCACAATGTAGCCTTTACAGTTCAGAGGCATGTAGCCACCACATCTCTTCTCAGAGATAAGCTACCATCGCCCTAGCTGGTTTATTTCCATTTCTGGATGTAAGCATATTTCAATATTTTCCATTAATGAAATGAAGTATTATTTCCGCTGCAAATTTGTGTTTATGGTTATCTCTGTAATTTATTGTGTTCCTGTTTAAATTCGAATCAATGGCGCTATGCCTACCACAGGTCCGTTCATTCAGAACCCAACCTCCCAACAGACGATGATTTCTGCAGTTACCTCAGTCCTGATGCAACACACCATTCTGAACCCTCTTGTCTCGTTCGTCCAAGTCACCCGTCTAGTTCAACCAATGGTCTCGAGGCACATTGTTGTCAGTTCTTCGACCCCTCCAGTAAGTGGACAAGCTATACCACCACCTAGGGGGCATAATTTGAGTGTTTCTATGGTGTCAGGCACAACCAATGTGAGTGGCTCATAGGCTCACATGGTTGGGATGAACCAACCTTCTTCTGGTGCTATCCAAAACCCTGTTGGTCCTGCTGGATTGAGCAATGTCCAGTACCAATAGGTCCAAAATCTTGTTGGCCTGTCTGGGTCAAGAAATTTCCAGTATCAGCAGCCTTATGAGGCTCAGGTTTAGTACCAAGCTCCTTATGCTCCATATGGTTCCCAAGGAATGGTCAATCTACCTTACGTCCTTCATCCTGGACAGTATGTTCAGCCTAGTCCGTCGTCCTTTCCTAGTGGTTATGGCTAGATACAGTTCAGAAATTTCTAAGGTCTTAATTCAGGAACTGTTCAAGTACCCTTGTAGCAGCAAGGATAGCCTCTGTAGCAACAAGGGCAACCTTTGTTGTAGCAAGGGCCGTCCTCGCAGCAGTAAGGGCAGCAGATGGTGTAGCAAGGGCAACTGTAACAACTGCAAGGGCAACCCTCACAGCAGTTGCAACAAACCATGTAGTTGCAGATGCATTATGCTCCCCAAACCTTGCAGCCTATGTCTTCGTAAGGCCAACCTCTGCAGCCGTAGGGACAGCCTTTGGAGCTGCAAGGTCAATCCTTGTAGCAAAAAAGCCAACCCAGGCAACAACAACCCTTATATAAATATCAATAGGGTCAACCCTTGCAAGGACAAGGTCAGGGTCAAGCCTTACAGCAGCAGGCCCAAAATCCTAATGTCTAAGGGCAATAGGTTATGAATCCTTTTGTCCAATCGCTACAGGTCCAAAATCCCTATGTCCACGGACAACAAGTGCAGAATCCCTATGTCAAATGACAGCAGCTCCAAAATCCTCTTATTCAGGGGCAGCAAGTTCAAAACTCGTATGTTCAAGGACAATAGGTGAAATATTCATATGTCCAAGGTCAATAGGTTCAACAGCCTTGTAACCTGTATGTTTCTTACTAGCCACATCTGGCTAGACAGTTTTAAGGGTTTCAAGGTCAAAATCCTTCCTACGACCAAGGTAACCTACAGTGGGGACAAAACCAAATTCCATATGGCCAAAACCCTCCACTATGGGGATAAAACCCTTACCAACAGGGATGTCCTCCAGTTGGACTCGCTTATTGACCTCCAATGCCTTTCAATACTTAATTGTTGTTCTTGGCTACACTAGAGTTGCGAGATGTGTCTCGACTCATGAATGATCCAATTCTTCATTCGCCATACTGGCCTCTGGTTTCATCCAAGATCCCGAGCAATTGTCTGAAGTTCGTTGGGAAAGAAAAAGAAGATCCTCAAGCCCAAGTGATGACATATCACCTCTGGTGCTCTTCAAATTCTTACGTTGATGATTCTATTCATCTCTGTCTTTTCCAACGAACCCTTACAGGTGTTGCAACCAAGTGGTACATCGAGCTCCCTCGAAGTACTTACCATGACTTCAAATCTTTAGCCATCGCTTTCCTCACACATTTCTAGTTGCCGGTTCACTATGAAACTGGCATCTATTTGCTTACATCTCTCAAGCAAGATACTACGATGCACATCTCTGGTCACATCCATGAATGGAGACATAGACGTCGTCTGATCAAATTCGAGATTGTTGATCAGTTGCTAACCGAATGGTTTACCAAGTCATCCGTTGCTCCAATTGATCGTGATATAGATAGGGGTGGGTGTGTTAGTAAAGAACAAGCCATTGCTTGTGCCCAGTACTTAGACCTCATTTATTCTCAGTCTGGAACTTTGTATGAGTTATTACCTGATGCTCCGTAACCATCATCTAATCCAACAACATCGAAGTCACATGCTACACCTCCTGTTGATGGAGTAATTGGTTCAGTGTCCCAGACCCTGCGAAATCTTCTTCCAAACAGAAGTTGGTCTTGAACACTGCTTCCAATAGTCCCTTCTAGAATCCACCTAGCCCTAGTAAAACCTCAGAGGTCCATGCTATTCAGTCTACCACAGTGGACAAGTCCTCGAAAGGTAAGAAGAAAGGCAAAGGCAAGGGTAAAGCTGATGCCCCAAAATAGGGTCCTCCTAAGTCATCTGCTGGTGATTCTTCACAATGGAAGCCTAAGTATCCGTGCCTCTTTTGTGAGGAGGATCACTATACTAAGGATTGTCCCCGACGGTCCGAAGTTAGTCGTTTGCTCAAAGGGACCCCAGCTATCCTGAAAGAGCCATTTTTGTCTCAGCAGACTCAAATGGTAGACCAATCTCAATCGTTTGCTTCCTTAGGATCACAAGTGTTCATGATGAGTACACCTATTAATGTGGCTACTAGATCAAAATATTATCAAACTCCTGCTCCGACAACCAGGAAAGAGAAAGAGGCCACCCCTTCTTCTCCCCCCCCCCGAGTTTTGGCCCTGTTCATACCGAGCGCCCTAACCCTGATTCCTCCATTTGACCTCCTTCTCGAGGTGTGCTAAGGAAGTCCTCGTACAATCCCAATGCTTGAGCCGCTCAACACTATAATATTGTTGAGGATTTGGCTTAGGTGTCATCAGCTATGTCTACTCTCGAGGTACTCTAAATTTGTCCGTCTCAGCGGAAATCATTATTGTCTACTATTGGAGGTATTGATCCTACTGATTCCAATCTGATATATTTTGATCTATAGAACCACATTCCACCACTGCATCATCATATTTCCTTTCTCATTCAGGTAATCATCAATGAGAAAACCATTCATAGGACCATCATCGATGAAGGTGCTTCTACCTACATCATGTTAGTCTCTTGCTAGAGGGCAATTGGTTCTCCTACTTTGAACCAATCCCCTAACACTTTGGAAGCTTTCGACGAGAGCAATTTGTGACCATTCAGTGTCTTACCCAACCTTACCATTACTTTGGAGGGCAAGATAGTACACGTCGAGGTGGAGATTGTTGACGCTAAGCTCAATTATAATCTTCTACTTGGACGAAGCTGGACCCATTTCCATGCATGTTGTAGCCTCCTCCCTGTTCTGCGTGATCCCCATCAAGGGAAGATCATCACAGCCAACCCACTTTCTTTCTTTTCCTCTTCCTCCTCACATGGCAATGTTCTGTATGACAAGCACACTGGTGCTCTTTATGAGAGTGTGGGGGCAAGACTTTTTAAAGATTTTGCCTTGATGGGAATTTTTCTTCTCCCACCTCCTCATGTTGCCTCTGTCAACATGATCTCGGTCAAATATGATCCTTGGGTCATACTGTCACTAGATCTTTTTGATACTTGGGGTGAGGTTATGCCACTTAGTCGTTCCGAAATAAATTATGTGGAAATTGTTTCGTCCTTAAGTTTTGTATCCTCCAATTTTCCTGTTTCGAGGACATATCTCAATACATATTCTCAATCCCCGTGGCTTGGTGCTTTGGAATCTCCTGATCCCTTAGCCGATACTTTTCTTGCTAACAAGAGTATCATGGAAGTAATGTCTCTGGAGCAACCACCTTGGAATGATACTCATCATCGTTCCTTGTTCCTGCCTAGCCCGATAGTCATGTCTACTTGTCTCGAAGAGTTCTCTTCTCAGTTTCCTTCCCTACCTCTTTAGGTACTGATCATGACTCATGAAGTATGGTCATAAGTAAATTTTGGTAACATTACCGAAACAATGCCAATTGATATTTATATTAAGCTTGGTGTCGTTGAAAATGTCCATATTGGGGTAACTTGTTCTCTAGATGAGATCAAGATCTATACTCATTTGTTCCAAGAATTTAATGATGTGTTTGAGTGGTCATATGAGTAAATTCCTGGCATTTATCCTAGCATTGTCATGCATGAAAGACTGACTTATCCTCACACGAAGCCTGTTCGCCAACGGCTACGCCCAATGCACCCTAAGAAAGCAGCAGCTATCAAGGGTGAGGTTGAAAAACTTCTCAAAGCTGGATTCATTTATTCGATCCCTCTCACAGATTGGGTGTCAAATATTGCATCGATGGCAAAGAAACAAGGAACGATCCACGTTTGTATCGATTGCCTTGACCTCAATCGTGCCTGTCCTAAGGATAACTATCCCACTCCCTTCATTGATCAGAGCATTGATGAATGTGTTGGGAGCGAAATTTTTTCCTTTATGGACGGTTTTTCTGGTTACAACCAGATTAACATTGCGTCGTTTGATCAAGAAAAGACGACTTTTATCTATCCATGGGGTACTTTCACGTACAAAAATCTCCCTTTTGGCCTAAAAAATGTTGGGGCTACGTTTCAGAGGGCAATGTCCTATGCATTTCACGACATTTGAAACATCGTTCAACCTTACTTGGATGACCTTATCGCTTATTCTCGTAAGCACCATGATCACCATGATCATCTTCGGCATATTTTCTTCACTGTAGACACTACAACATTCAGTTGAATCTGCATAAATGTGTTTTCTTCGTCGAATCCGAATGACTCCTTGGCTTTATTGTTTCTAAGGAAGGCATTTGCCTTGATACGCTTAAAGTCGAGGCCATTGTTAATTTGCCCCCTCCATCTTCGTTGCACCAACTGCAGAGCCTGCATGGAAAAGCAAATTTCCTCTGTCGTTTCGTACCCAATTATGCTAAGCTAGCTTTAGGTTTTACTTGGTTGCTCAAGCAAGGAACTCCCTTTGTTTGGTATGAGATTGCCCAAAAGGTTTTTGATGACCTTAATGTTGGGTATGGAGCCTGATTATCTTCTGTATTCAAAGGTATTTACACATTGGACCCCAGTTCGTAATGAGGCAGCAACACTGCTCGTAAAATATTAGTTGTAGGGGGGTCTAGAGGGGGAGGCTGCGACCTTTGGGAGCCCCCCCCTGGCAGGGGGATTGGGGGCAGTGCCCTTGAAGCTAAAAATATATGTAAAATTGCCTTGTAAAATGTTGTAATTTCATAATCAATCTGGGTCGTTAATAAGGCAGAGATCTGACGCTAGAAGTTATGTTTAATTTACGGTTTTTTGCCCTAGAAGGCAACCCGTCGCTATATATGAGGGAATTGTATTGCGTCTATGTAGATTTGCATTCTAAGTGAGTGAGGAAGAGAGAGGAGATTGAGAGTGAAGAGGGAATTACAACGAATTTGTTGTAGATTGTATCTCTTCAGTTTGGTGGATAATATAAAAGGAAGGACTGGTTGTTTCTCCGTGGACGTAGCCCAAACTGCGTGAACCACGTATATCTGTGTCTCTCTTGTTTTATGTGTTTTCTGTGTTTATATTTCTACAATATTTTATGTGTTCCATTGCTCTATAATATATAATTTTCTAACAACTGGTATCAGAGCCAAAGGTCTATTTGGATGATAAACTCACAGGAGAGAAGGGTTCCTGGTTCGAGTGGGAGCAATAACGAAAGATGGTAGGTTTAGGGTCGAAAAATTTAACAGCCAAAACTACCAACTGTGGAAGATGCAGATGGAAGATTATTTGTACCAGAGAGATTTGTACCAACCATTGAGCGGAAAGGCAAAGAAGTCGACAAGTATGAAAGACACAGAATGGAATATTCTTGACAAAAAAGCACTTGGAACAATACGGCTGTGCCTAGCTACGTCAGTAGCGTTTAATGTTTCAACGGAAATGACAACAAAGGGTTTAATGTCGACATTGGCCAAACTATATGAAAAACCCTCGGCCTCAAATAAGGTATGTCTTATGAAGCATTTATTTAATATGAAGATGTGAGAAGGTGGATCTGTTGTTGATCATTTAAATGAATTTAATATAGTTACCAGTCAATTTAAGTTAGGGCTATGTTATTTTTGTTCTCATTGCTAGAAAGTTGGAAAGGTTTAGTTATGGCCATTAGTAACTCTCTCTCTGGATCTAGTACTTTAAATTTTTATGATGTTGTCGGTGCAATCCTTAGTGAGGAAATGCGATGGACAAGCTCCGGTGAGACATCAGGTAATGCTTTGACTGCAAAGACTAGGGGAAGAAAAATAGAAAGAGGAAAGAGCCCTGGATATCACAATAAGTCAAGAAAAGGCAGATCCAAGTCCAGATTGGGGATAGTGTGCTGGAAATGCGGGAAAGAAGGACACCTGAAGAGAAGGATATGCGCAACAAGAAAATAATCATGAAGTGAATGTAACAGGTGATGTGTTTCAATATGGTTTGATTCTTTCTTTAGAAAATATTATTTGATGCCTAGGCGGTAGATTCAAGGGCCTCATTCCATGCCACACCTGATAGGAAACATTTTCATGATTATGTTCAGGGAGATTTTGGACAGGTTCAATTGGATGATGATAAACCCTATGAAATCATTGGAATGGGTACATTTTTCATAAAACCATAGAATAGAAATCAATGGCTATTGAAGGAGGTAAGGCATGTTCCATATCTGAAGATAAATCTTATTTCAATAGGGTCGTTGGGAGGTGAAGGCTGTGTGACTACTTTTACAGATAAAACCTGGAAGGTCACTAAAGGATCCCTAGTAATAGAAAAAGGAGAAAAGGTTGGTACATTGTATTTATGCAATGGTATTTCTAATTCTGTTAATGCTTTAACCTCTACAGGAGAAGATACGGCATTGTGTCATCATAGGCTTAGGAAAATGAGTGAGAAGGGGATGTAGATTCTTCACTCAAGAAATGTGTTGCTAGGTTTGAAGCATGTTGATTTAAAAATCTATGAGAATTGTGTTTATGGAAAACAAAAGAGAGTCAGATTCCTTAGAGTTGGGAAAGAAAAAAAGGGCGAAAAATTAGAGCTTGTGCATACAAATGTATGGGGACTTTCTCAGGTATCATCTCTTGGTGGCTATCATTATTCTGTTACTTTTAGTGATGATGCAACCAGAAAAACCTGGATTTATTGTATTCGAAATAAATCTGACGTATTTGATACTTTCAAGAAATGGAAAGATTTGGTTGAAAATGAGACAAGAAAAAGGTTGAAGTGTCTCAAATCAGACAATGGAGCTGAATATTGCAGCAAAGAGTTTTATAGGTATTGTGCAGAGAATGGAATTCACAGAGAGAAGACAATTCCAGGAACACCACAAGCAAATGGCGTGTCAGAAAGGATGAGGGAATTTTTTTTTCCCTAGAAGGCAACCCCTCGCTATATATGAGGGAATTTTATTGCGTGTATGTAGAACTGTATTCTGAGTGAGTGAGGAAGAGAGAGGAGATTGAGAGTGAAGAGGGAACTACAACCGATCTGCTGTAGGTTGTATCTCTTCAGTTTGCCGGATAATATAAAAGGAAGGACTGATTGTTTCTCCTTAGACGTAGCCCAAATTGGGTGAACCATGTATATCTGTGTCTCTGTTGTTTTATGAATTTTCTGTGTTTATATTTCTGCAATATTTTATGTGTTCCACTGTTCTGTAATATTTAATTTTCTAACAGTTAAGGTATCCCCATAAATGCTCCTCTATTGCATCCCCTAGATTATCATCGCGATTACTTCCTTTATCTAGTTGCAGTCTAGTACCATTGCTATGGTGTTGGTACAAGACAATGACGAAGGCAATGAACATGTTATTTACTACCTCATTCACAATCTCCTTGACACCGAAACACGTTATGCCCATGTCGAGAAGTTGGCTTTGATTGTTGTACAGGTTGTTTAGCGCTTTCGGCACAACATTCTCTTACACACTACTACTGTGATTTTTGAATGCAACCCCATGACCTACATCCTAACTCTTCAGTTGCTGGGGGGAAAATATTCTAAATGGATTTTCATCCTTCAATAATTCGATTTGGTGTTTACTACTGCCAAATATAAGAAATCACTGGTTTTTGTTGATTTGATTTGCTCCCTTCCTTCTATGTCTCTCCCCGTTGGTGCAAATGAGAAGCTCCCAGATGAGACACTTTTCCTGATAAGCACCCTTGACCCGTGGTACAGTGATATCATTGTGTATCTCTAAACGTCCATGTTCCGATCCACATTGACTAAGGATGATCGCCGACGTATTCGGCATCACTCCCAACCCTACCGTATTATTTGAGATACTTTATACCATGTCGGTGTCGATTCAGTTCTTCGTTGATGTCTTACTCTCGAGGAGGCTGAGAGAGTTCTCAATGATTGCCATTCTAGGGCATGTGGCAATCATATGTTTGGCTATGCTACTTCTCAAAAAATCCTTCGCGCTGGTTATTTCTGACCATCCATCTTTAAGGATTGCATCCTTATCGTTCGCAAGTGTCATGAATGCCAAATTTACTGGCGCAAGATGCGCGCCCCGCTTGCTCACCTACACCCCGCATTATCGTTGGTCCTTTTTCCAAATGGGGCATTGACTATATGACATGTAACCCTCGTTCAGCCGAGGGGCATGATTATATTATCATTGCTATGGATTATTTTACCAAATGGGCCAAAGCGATACCTACATACTCTGCAGATGGTAAAACGACAACTCAATTTCTATTCAATCACATTATTTCCAAGTTCGGCGTACCTCAAGCCATTATCACCGACCATGGCTCCCATTTCCAAGATTACATGATAACTGAGGTGACCTTTACGTTGGGTTTACACCAGGATGGCTCAACCTCATATTACCCTCAGGCCAATGGTCAATTTGAAGCTGTGAAAAAAGTTTTGGTTACAATGCTTCAACGTACTATTGGGGTGCATAAGTCAAATTGGCATCTCATTCTCTTTTCAGCCCTGTGGGCTTACTGAATCCTGACCAAGGACGCAACTAGTTTCACACCATTCTAGCTAGTCTACGATTTAGAAGCAAAGTTACCAATTGAGTGCGAAATTCCTTCACTCAAGTTAGTTGTCGAAATTATGCCCGAAACCTGCCCTCAAGAAGAGGGCCTCTTGTATTTAGAACAGCTGGATGAGACTCGATGTCTTGCTACTTTGGTCATCGAAGCACAAAAGAAGTGAGTCAAGTCCCATTTTGATCAGTCGGTTTCCCCTCGTGCATTTTCTGAGGGTGTCTTGGGTTTACTATATGATCAAGCTAATAATAAGTTGGGGGCAGGCAAGTTTGAACCCATGTGGCATGGGCCCTACATTGTTAAACGAGTGTTGCAAAAAGGGGCCTATGTGCTAACTGATTATGAAGGCAATCCTCTAGACAAGCCCCGAAATGGGCTTTATCTCAAAAAGTACTATGCTTAGGTCATCTTGCATGGTTACTTGTGTACATTAGTGTGTAATTCATTTTTGTTCAATGTGGTTTGGTGTGTTATTTTAAAAACAACTTTCCTATTTACTATGCTTTTCCCTACTTTGCAGATGTCTTTGACTCCTCACATCGGTTTCACTGATGGTGCTTGTCGTAGTACCCAGAATCTATCCTTTGCAGCGCGGGCCATTTATGACCCTCATGGTAAGTTGATTGATCTTCAAGGTATTCTTTTAGGTCGTACAACTAATAACATTGTTGAATACAACACAGTTATCGAATTGTTGTCAGAAGCCATTACTCTTGACATTTGGGAATTGGTTTTCAACCTGGATTCACAACTTGTTGTCCTTCAACTCAATGGGAAATATTCCATCAGAAACCCTCAGATATTGAGAATGTATCTACGCATTCATCTACTGGAAAGAAATTTTGATTACATTACATATCATCATATTCCCAGACACATGAATACATTGACAGATGCATTAGCTAATTATGTGTTGGATAGACATTTACGAAACATGTGAAAAGCTAAAACAAATCATTTGTACCATAGTAAGCAATAAAATACAACATATATATATATATATATGGCGATAATGTTTGATACATCAAAACCCCAAAAAATAATATGTGTGCTCAAATAACATCTGCGACTCATAGGCCTCAGATATCTGTGGCACGCAGGCCTAAAAAATGTAAATGTTGGACCCATAAGCTAATCAAGATGGTGACCATGGTAACATGAACTGCTCATGCTACACGAGTCAGCAATCAGTAGATCCGATCAGATACCCCCATTGTATGCCTCTAGCACTGGTGTGGGATATCTCCCACCCGGGCATACTCTAGGATACCACGATTCAACTCCCCAAGGTTCCTCACGATCTCCTCCTTGTTGCTTCCTTCCTGATAAGGAGTGACGTCAAAATGACGAGTGACGCGCCTGGCTATTAGGGACATCCCGGGAGGACACTCTGGTCCAACATCTGCATTGATTAAACAAAATGTTATAAACACATATATATCAAAAACAATTAAAAATTAAAAAAATTAAAAATTGATTTTTTACCTTCATTGTTGAAATCCTCCCCATCTGGAAGTGGCATATCAGGATCTTCGCGGTAGTTGGTATCGCTGTACGGCCAATCCTCCATTACAATCAACTGTCGTCGTAGCCATGAGAAGAAGGCGGGGTTGTAGGACATATGTTGGCCCCTGGTGATCCTAGGCATCAAACGAATCCAACGAACCATCTGTGGGTCTCATGGCATCGATGGATCTACCTCAGTCAGCTGGTTCTAGAACAGCGAAACCTGCTCCAGGAAGAAGGTCACTAGCACAGATCCAAAGCAAAATTGCTTCAAATTCCCCACCTTAACTTTTGACAGCTGGCGTTTCATGTTGATCTTCATGGCTTTTGCCCAATTGAATATTGTCGGTGTTGTACAATCGATAGCATATAGAAATTTCGACTTGTTGGTTTCGTGCTCTGCTTAGGACCCAATGACTCTGTTGATGGTCAACAATAGCACTCTTACTGTAAGATCTCGCACAGTGGCAATCTTGATCTTGCCACTCTTGGATTTGAGGGCTTCTGGAAAATGTTCGATGAGTAGCATGGATATGCATGCCCCAATTGGCTGTGACCCATATAGGTTGAATGGTTCCCCTCTCCGGGATAGTCTTGTGATGAAATAGATATCTGAAGTTTCCAACTCTAGCTCCTAGTCACCAATGATAAAAATTTCTCGATTTATGTTCTAGAGACTAATCAGGTATCGAAGTAGCTCAGGTTGAGTTCGCATCCCTAGTGTGAGAAAGAAATTGAGGATCCCACAGTTCCTCAAGGCATCTAAGCAGTTCGGATCAGCCATTACTTGGGTGTCCACATCTTCATGCTCATGTTCTTTCCAGTCTACCATTTTCGACGATTCTTTCCTGCAAAAACCATGTATTCAAGTCAATAATCATTTTTGGCAACTAAAATTTGGATTCAAACAATGGATTTCAGAGAAAAAATGGTTTTCTTCTTTGTTCATGGCGCTGGTGCACCTATTTTAAAAACAATTTCACCGACGACGCGGTTGGTCGTTTTAGCAACCCTCGGTCGCTGTGATTTCGTGCTCGGAATCGCATTGACCGAGGGAATTTTTTTTTGCCAAAACCTCCCTCATAAATCCAAAAAATGGATAAAAGCAGGAATAAATAGTATGGAAATGGAGCTTAAGGACTTGGCTCTTACTTGCAACTAGCGGCTCAGTGAATGATCTCCTGGATCTCCCGCAATCTGCTCTGAAAAAATTAGGGCAAAAGTGGGTAAAATGTTTTTCACAACAAGGTAAAATGGTAAATGGTAAAAAATGTTTACTTTTGCCTCCTTTTATTCAGTTTTTCATGAAATATTAGGGTTTTTAAGTATTTTTGACCTATTTTGCCTCAAGAATTGGATAATGCATTTTACCTTTTGTACAACGACAAGTGATGGATGTTGGACAATGGTACTGAGTCAAGTTTCAGTTATTTTCTCGACTTGTAAAACTCAAATGAAAATATTGCCGAGTATCTTTCCATTTTGACTCGTAAAAGAGAATAAAATGGGGGGTCCGCTTTCAAGCTCTTCCAACCCTTTAAACATGAAACTATTATTGAGCTCCTGTCATTTTGAGCTTGTTAACGGATGTGAAACATCGTGCGCCCAATATGCATTTACCCCTTTTTCAGGCTGGGATGCATTATTTATGAAAAAGGTACTCCTTGACAGAAATGGTCAAGCGATTCTCTCAAGTATCGTTTTCTACCTTTTCGGGCTCAAGAGACACAAATGTACAAGAAGGGACCATGTGGAGTTTTCATTTCCATGTCTTTTTCAAACTCTCTAAATATGAAAAAAATACTGAGTTGCACCTTTGTCGGACTCGTTAAAACATACAACGACATCGGATTCATCACCATGACGAACATGAGCTTCTCCTTCCTAGGGCTCGTTAAACTTACTAGGTCGGATTCATCCGAAGGATGAACTTACAGTGCAAGAATATGCTATCCCCTTCAAGCTTGCAATTAAAAAAGTAATTGGGGTACTTGCCAGAAAAGGTGGGGGGAAATTTGGAAATTTGATCAGTCGTGTTGGCAGCTCACTCTTGAACATGACAGTTTCTGCTTCGTGTTGGGTTTGGATATCCTTACTTCATCTTCGACCTTCCTGGGTTGGCCTTTTTTGCTTTCCTTTTGATCTCCGCCACATCATCATGACCATTGATCCTCTGGATCCAAAAGCTACCAAACTTCCAGTCGTGTCGCCGATATGTTCAAGAGTTGTCCTTCTACAGTTACACTTAACTCTAATTATGTGTATCATCTATTAGTTCCAGCCTTCGCGACCTATCACCAGTGATCAAAATGGGCTTTTACTATGTCTGGTTTTCAGAGATATTTTTCACATCATATTCAGTGAAAAACATTTCATAAGTATGTTCATCAGAAGTGGCTTGGAGAGATCTTTCCAATGATATATCACACTCCCGAAACCGGCTTCTAGATCAGAAGATATGACTGAATGAATGATTGACTCAAAGATCTCCCAGTGCAGCAGTTCATGTATTTAATGATCTCTTGAGGAAAAGGAGATGCAATTCTTGGTAATTGAGCACCTGCTTCCAATTCGTGGCATAGGGCACTGTACATTGTTGATAGTGATATTATTTTGAATGACAAATATCTTCAGTTTGCTAAGGTGGCTAGACCATCAATGGCTATGCAAACATATCATCAAGCTCTACATAGTCTGTTGAAGTGTCCACCAAATGGTTCAATTTTTCTTGACCATGCTATAGCACTAGCTATCCATATGCAGCAGGAATTCAAGAGATTGTTGGGGCCGTCAAACCATAGAAGCACAAACCCTCCACTTACTCTCATTCTTGGGAAGTGGGTTTGCAAGAAAAGTAGAACTATTGGTGAGGAGATTGCAATTTTTCTTGTTTCCTGCAAATTTCTGTTGCCCAAGGCTTGGAAAGAATCTCTTCATGCAAGCAGAAATGTTTCTCTATCAAGTATACTGATGTATGTTGCAGATTTTATTTAATGATGTATTAATAGTATTATATGTGACAGAGACCATTAGTTAATTACTCATTTGATTAAAGAGAGTTGAAAATATCAAGATGCACCTATGTTATGATGTGCAAATCAGATATTTAGATAATTCATGCCTCTACTAAACCTAATTTCTCAAGGGGAGATTGGAAAATGAAGAACAACATCAGTGATTGATACAAACAGCTTACAACCAACAACTTAGTTATTGTATTAGTATTTTTCTCTCACCAATATCAATGCCAAATTCAAATGATACGAAGGCTACAGGATTTCTAGACATGCAGTCCACTAAAATAGGCAAGAGATGTGTCACTTTGGATGATATGTTTTCAGGATGGTTTATTGAAAGATGGTTTAACTTCCTATGATGGAACCTAATAATCAATGGGCCATTATTTATTCATCTCAATCTTTGTATGAACAATAGATAGAACTAAACTCAATTACGTCAAGTTTAATGAATTGGAATATTACTAAAATAATCCTATTATGGGTGATCACAAGATGAATTTTTGGGGTTACTCAACCATCAACTTCTTTTCTCCAATGATTCGATATGCTGCTCCAGGTGTTAGGAATTGTGGACGATATGCAATTCATGAATTTAAAATGCTTGTTAGAGAAGCACACAAGCATGGTATTGAGGTGCTAATGGACATTGTATTTAATTACATTACTTCTTGGGCCAACTATCCTCACTCAAGAAAGTGATCGATCTAGTATATTATTCTGGTGTATGAAGTTATGTGTTGGGGCATTGTCTTCTAGTTTGGAGGCACTCCATTTTTCTTAAGGCACAAGGAGACTATCATTCTTGATGAAGGTGAACCTTATGGCATCCTCATACTAGGTTTTGAGATGCTTGAGGCTCCAACACAATTATCACAAGTTGATTTAGAGAGGCGCATTAATGCAGCATTCAACTCCTGGATGGGATCCCTGCTTTTGTCATCAGATGCGGAGGATGGAGCTCTCATTGAATATTATAAATAAGGAGACTCTTCATCATCAGAATTCTTGTTATATCAATATGTTGTTAGTGAGTGTAAGGCCAAACTTTCTAAACAGTTTGTTGAAATTGTTGAACAACCTATAGTGCATGGATCCTAGCTGTGGAAAGCATTGTCTAGTCTGCTCAGACTTGGTGATGGTCCTGAGGCAATCACATTATTCTTACATTCTTATCATTCATGAATAGAGAGAAATATATAAAATATTTTGCCTTCCATTCCATTCTACCCTGAAACTTATGCTACAAACCTAGCACAACTGGTTTATTCAGTCATTTCACAAGCAACAAAGAAACTTTGCAACAATTATTGTAGATGCACTAGAATATTCTGCAAAAAAATTAAAATGGGCTCAGAAAGAAATCAAACATTTTGTGAAGCTGGTGAAGAAATAGACATCCTTCTCAAATCTAGAAGTAGGTTTTCGTGTTGCCATGATGTGTGCACATGCTTATTTCTCGCTTTGTTCATTGTTGGAGAAGGAAAGCTTGATATTATCTCCATATCTCTTAGAGCAGACTCAAGTATATTGGGAATAGGCTGTATAGGAAAACTTAAAACAGGTTGAGGAAGATATATGTGTTGTTACAGAAAGTGATGATTGGGTCCTCACTTTACTAGTTAATGATATTCTTGTGAACCACACATCACAGATACAAAATGCTGCTAGTTTCATTTGTCAAGTTAAGCTTTCTAATAGTGCATTCAAATTTATTTCAGTGGTACAGGGTACTGTAGAACACTTGACCCAATTCACAATTGTGCACTTTGGACGAAGTATTCTGAAATGGATTGCTTGCCTTTCTTTAAAGCTATATGAACACTTGTATGGGAGCTATACGTTATACCCCGGAAGAGGAAAATAGCACAAAGTTCATAGATAACTCTAATTTTATTTGTGTGGAAACAGAGACTCAACAACTTGCCCTTTTGGGAAATGCGTCAGCCCTTGTTGATAAACTGATACTACTTTCTATCTCAAAAAATTTGGGATAACAAACTGAAAACCAGGAATGCACATGCAAAACAACAACAACAGAGCAGCTTGCATCACTCCCTGTAGAACTCAAGGAGTGGAGACACCACCTTCAATGTGTAGGAGACATATTGAGAGATCATTTTTGTCGGCAATATGTCCTTGGCCTCATATATTCTAGAGAAGGCACTGTGAAATTGACTGGAAATACATACCTAAATGGGAAGAATGAGGATTTATTTTGGGGCGCAAATACAATGCCCTCTTTGTCTTTCTAGGCATTATTCATGAAATTGAATGAGCTTGCACAACTTGCTGTAATTATGTTGGTTGGAAAACACAAGGTGGTGAAGAAATTTCTCACAGAGCTTCCTTGACAATGACAACAATCAGACAAGCATGAGCATAGAAAGAGGACTGATCATTCTGAGGATGAAACCAATGATAGATGTCATAGTGTGAAATTTTATAGTGATAATAATGTCTATTATTATTGCAGCTCCACTTCTGAGGAAATATTTGCTAATAGCCATGAAGGGAGACATTCCAGGAGTTCATATGATAAATATGAAAGTAGGCACAGAAATAGGTCGCGTGAAAGGAAGCAGAGTAGTTTTGATGACAACTATGAAAGTGGTGTCTCATCTGATGGATATAGGCCCGTTGATACTTTTGTTTCATATGTCAGTGGACACTAGAGTAAAGAGCACAACCAAGGAAGCAGCCATGATAGATGGGTAATGTCTACATACATAATGCTTCTGGTAAAAAAAGTTCACAAAATAATTGTCATTGAACTTAGATAATGTGGAAGATTTGGAAACAAGTGAGATATTTTTGGATTAAAATCATTGAATAATCAAGTCCCAGATTCGAGGAAATGGAGATCAACTTTTGAAAGAGGAAAATTAGTGGTAAAAACTGAAGTGTCAGAGTTGCCAAGCACAAATCCAGCAGTAGTTGAGGAAAATCTCAGATCTTAGGGCTCAATATTAGTAGTCAAAGGGTGAAATGGCAGTAGAGAGGCAGATTTTGTGGAATTCCACCCTTAAAGGAAGTAGATCTTGACCAAAATTCATTGATTTTGGTTTTCAAAACAACTCTATTTGCCATAGTTCACGAGAGTTTTTTAATATTGTTTAGTTTGTAATATTTTTTTATGATAGGATTTCATTATTATTTTTATTTTTATTTTTTATTTCCTATGTTGAGGAAATTAGAATGATTTTGTAATATTATATAAATAGGATTAGTTTGAAAGAATAGGGGGTTCGATTTTGCAGTAGAGTGAGGCTGCTTTGGACTGTGTAAATCTTTTTCTAAATATTATTTTTAATGGAGTAGTTTTTGCCCTTTAGATTTGGGATCCATCACGGTGTTTAATGTCCAACATGTGTTCCTTGTAAGATCACTTACATACTTTGTTTTTTCTCCTAATTCTTGTTACAACGTTATCTAAGGGAAGTGTTAGGAATCCATCCACGCACGATGCTCCTTTCACAATGATTTTGTTGTCAAATGTAGTGGTTATCTTTGCAGAATCCATCCTTTGTTAGATGCTCTGTTGAGTAACCCTGTTTTTCTCTTTCTTATAACGTTGCCACTGTAGATCCATTCCTTGATTGATGCCTACAGGGCAGCAGGATTTCTCCTCTTTTCTTCTCTCATTTACATCTTTTATCTGGTTGAGCATTGCATTTACTTTTCCCTATGTTTTGCGGAAGAAACCGGCATTGACTCCATAGCTCAATGGTCCTTTATCTTGCTGTTTCCGACCCCAACCTTTCAAACAAATCTCTGCACTTTATAGCTAGACTAAGATTCATTTATTGTAGCCACCCTTCGTTGGCAAAGAGAGAGACCTCTCTGGTCTGGTAGGGCTAGATGCCAGATCGAAAGCTTGGTCTGTGGTTACCTCAAGATTTCCTTTTCTCAGCCTTGAGGTACAATCCTGAGTGCTAACATATTGGCACCGTTGCCAGGGAATGAGGTGATAGATCTTGTCCCAGAAAGATTGTTCAAGTTGCATATCTGATTATTGATGGTGGACAACAGTCAGATACATATGAAGGCTGAAACATCCACCTAGCAACTTCACTGTTCGAAATCCCGAGTTTCAAAGTATTGATGGTGGCACCACTGGCTAAATGAAGGACTCAAATGTTGTTTCTCTTTATTCAAGGTATTCATGTATCGATTTTTCTAATCTTCCTAGTTTTCCTAATCAATTACTGAAGGATGCATATATTTTGAGCAATGGCCCTAAATTCAATGGGGAAGATTTGACTTTGACTTTTGAACATATAGCAAATTTTAAAACATTTGTGGAAATTCTTAGAGTAAAAAAAGAAGATGTCTTCATCAAATTGTTATTTGATTCATTTCAAGGCAAATGTAGAAGATGGATTAAAGGTTTTCCTATCAGATCTATTAAGTCATTTGCAGATTTTTGGCGTATCTTTCTTGAAACATGGATGGAGAAAGAGGAAGAATTCAAAATATAGGTGGCCTCTATTCAAGGCTTTATAGAATGGGAAGATATGTGCACAGATGATGAGGTAGATGAGAACTTTGCTTCATCTATTTGATTTATTTGAAATCCTATCAATGTAGCCATGAAGTTAAGATGGATTTTTGGCAAGAGTTTGCCATTAAAATTGAAGAAGCTCTTGTTGAGTTGGAGATCCAAATACGGTCCCAGGATCTGGATTGTCAAGTCCCATTCTTTGGGGAACTTTTTCAACATAAGGAAGGAAAGGTAAGGTCGCCCTTGGATGTTTGCATTGACAGTTTGTAGCTGGAAGCATATCTTGAGGAGTTAGGGCAGCAGACATGGTCTAGTTTCTATGATCATGTTGTTGCATATATGTAATATTTTTTTAGTTTGAATGAAAAACCAGATTGTCTTTTACATGGCCAGAAGCGTTATGTGCATGTATGGCTATCAACATTTCCAATTGTGTCCTGGTTCAAGCACTCCCTAGCATCATCGTTGCCACAGCTGCTTGATTGGTTGATTTGGCACTATAACATCACTTGACATAGTAATTTTGCAGCAAAATAGGGTAGATTTGTACATAAATAAGCTACCCAAGGTAGCATTTCAATTTTCGACATTCATTTCAATTTCCTAATAAACAGGTTGCAGTAAGTGTGTTTTGGGTTGGTATAAGTTGTTCAGATTTGCATTTGTTGGTGACCATATTGGACCAATCAGCTAGGCACTTGGTCTACGGTGTTCTTGACACCTCCAAGGAACTGCCATCTCCAATAAGGCCAATGTTAGTTCCAGTCTTCGCAGCCTGTCACCAGTGATCAAAATGGGATTTTACTATGTTTGGATTTTAGAGATTTTTTTCACATGATCTTCAATGCAAAGCATTTCATAAGCGTGTTCATCAGAAGTGGCTCGGAAAGAGCTTTCCAATGGTATATCACATTCCCGAAACCGGCCTCTGGATCAGAAGATATGACCAAATGAATGATTGACTCAAAGATCTACCAGTGCAATAGTTCATGTATTTAATTATCTCCTGAGGAAAAGGACATGCAATTCTTGGTAATTGAGAACTTGCTTCCAATTCATGGCATAGGTCATTGTACATTGCTGACATTGATATTATTTTGAATGACAAAGATCTTCAGTTTGCTAAGGTGGCTACACCATCAATGGCTATGCAGATGTATCATCAAGCTCTACATAGTATGTTGAAGTGTCCACCATATGGTTCAATTCTTCTTGACCATGCTATAGCACTAGCTATCCATATGCAGCAGGATTTCAAGAGACTATTGGGGCCATCAAGCCATAGAAGCACAAACCCTCCACTTACTCTCGTTCTTGGGAAGTGGGTTTGCAAGAAAAGTAGAACTGTTGGTGAGGAGATTGCAACTTTTCTTGTTTCCTGCAAATTTTTGTTGCCCAAGGCATGGAAAGAATCTCTTCATGTAAGCATACATGTTTCTTTATCAAGTATACTAATGTATGTTGCAAAGTTTATTTAATGATGTATTAATAGTATTATACATGACAGAGACCATTAGTTAATTACTCATTTAAGTCAAGGGAGTTGAAAATATCAATATGCACCTATGCTATGATGTGCAAATCATATATTTAGATAATTCATGCCTCTACTAAACCTAATTTCTTAAGGGGAAATTGGAAAATGAAGAACAACATCAATGATTGACACATACATCTTACAACTAGCAACTTAGTTGTTGTATCAATCTTTTTCTCTCACCAATATCAATGCCAAATTCAAATGATACGAAGGCTACAGGATTTCTAGACATGCAGTCCATTGAAATAGGCAAGAGATGTGTCACTTTGGATGATATGTTTTCAATATGGATTATTGAAAGATGGTTTAGCTTCCTATGATGGAACCTAATAATCAATGGGCCATTATTTCTTCATCTCAATCTTAGTATGAATGATAGATAGAACTAAACTCAATTATGTGAAGTTTAATGAATTGGAATATTACTCAGATAATCCTGTTATGGTTGATCACAAGATGAATTTTTGGGGCTACTCAACCATCAACTTCTTTTCTCCAATGATTCGATATGCTACTGCAGGTGTTAGGAATTGTGGATAAGATGCAATTCATGAATTTAAAATGCTTGTTAGAGAAGCACACAAGCATGGTATTGAGGTGTTGATGGATGTTGTATTTAATTACATTGCTTATGGGGCCAACTATCCTCACTCAAGAAAGTGATTGATCTAGTATATTATTCTGGTGCCATGAAGTTATGTGTTGGGGCCATGTCTTCTTATTTGGAGGCACTCCATTTTTCTTAAGGAACAAGGAAACTGTCATTCTTGATGAAGGTGAACCTTATGGAAGCCTCATAGTAGGTTTTGAGATGCTTGAGGCTCCAACATAATTATCACAAGTTGATTTAGAGAGACGCATTAATGCAGCATTCAACTCCAGGATGGGATCCTCGCCTTTGTCATCAGATGAAGAGGATGGAGCTCTCATTTAATATCATAAAGAACGAGACTCTTCATCATCAGAATTCTTGTCATATCAATCTGTTGTTAGTGAGTGTAAGGCCAGCTTTCTAAACAGTTTGCTGAAATTGTTGAACAACCTATAGTGCATGGCTCCTAGCTGTGGAAAGCATTGTCTGGTTTTCTCAGACTTGGTGATGGTCCTGAGGCAATCACATTATTCTTACATTCTTATCATTCACGACTAGAGAGCAATATACAAAGCATTTTGCCTTCCATTCCATTCTACCTTGAAACTTATGCTACAAACCTAGCACAACTAGTTTATTCAGTCATTTCACAAGCAACAAAGAAATTTTGCAACAATTTCTGTAGATGCACCCGAATATTTTGCAAAAAAATTTAAAATGGGCTCAGAAAGAAATCAAACATTTTGTGAAGCTGGTGAAGAAATAGACATCCTTCTCAAATCCAGAAGTAGGTTTTCGTGCTGCCATGATGTGTGTGTGGGCTTATTTCTCGCTTTGTTCATTGTTGGAGAAGGAAGGCTTGATATTATCTCCATATCTCTTAGAGCAGACTCAATTGTATTGGGAATAGGTTGTATAGGCAAACTTAAAACAGGTTGAGGAAGATATATGTGTTGTTATAGAAAGTGATGATTGGGTCCTCACTTTACTAGTTAATGATATTCTTGTGAACCACACATCACATATACAAAATGCTGTTAGTTTCATTTGTCAAGTTAAGTTGTCTAATAGTGCATTCAAATTTATTTCAATCGTACAGGGCACTGTAGAATGGTTGACCCCATTCACAATTGTGCACTTTGGAGGGATAATTTTGAAATGGTTTGCTTGCCTTTTTTGAAATCTATATGAACACTTGTATGGGAGCTATACGCTATACCTCAGAAGAGGAAAATAGCACAAAGTTCATAGATAACTCTAATTTGATTTGTGCGGAAACAAAGACTCAACAACTTTCCCTTTTGGGAAATTTGTTAGCCCTTGCTGATGAAATGATACTACTTTATATCTCAAAAATTTTGGGACAACAAACTGAAAACCAAGAATGCACATGCAAAACAACAGCAATAGAGAAGCTTGCATCACTCCCTGTAGAATTCAAGGAGTGGAGACACCATCTTCAACATGTAGGAGACATATTGAGAGATCATTTTTGTCGGCAATATGTCCTTGGCCTCATATATTCTAGAGAAGGCACTGTGCAATTGACTGGAACTACATACCTAAATGGGAAGAATGAGGATTTATTTTGGGACACAGATACAATGCCCTCTTTGTCTTTCCATGCATTATTCATGAAATTGAATGAGCTTTCACAACTTGCTACAATTGTGTTGGTTGGAAAACACAAGGTGGTGAAGCAATTGCTCACAAAGCTTCCTTGACAATGACAACGGGTTAGACAAGCATGAGCGTAGAAAGAGGAATGATCATTTTGAGTATGAAAGCAATGATAGATGTCATAGTGTGAAATTTTATAATGATAATAATGTCTGTTATTATTGCAGCTCTACTTCTGAGGAAATATTTGCTAATAGACATGAAGGGGGACATTCCAAGAGTTCATATGATAAATATGAAAGTAGGCATGGAAATAGGTCCTGTGAAAGGAAGCAGAGTAGTTTTGATGACAAGTATGAAAGTGGTGTCTCATCTGATGGATATAAACCCGCTAATACTTCTATTTCATATTTTAGTGGACACTGTAGTAAAGAGCACAGCCAATCAAGCAACCATGATAGATGGGGAATGTCTGCATACATAATGCTTCTACTAAAAAAAGTTCACAAAATCATTGTCAATGAACTTAGATAATGTGGAAGATTTGGAAACAAGTGAGATATTTTAGGATTAAAATCATCGAATAATCAAGTCCCAGATTCAAGGAAATGGAGATCAACTTTTGAAAGAGGAAAATTAGTGGTAAAAACTGAAGTGTCAGAGTTGCCAGGCATAATTCTAGTAGTAGTTGAGGAAAATATCAGATCTTAGGGCTCAATATCAGCAGTCAAAGGGTGAAATGGGAGTAGAAAGGCAGATTTTGTGGAATTCCGCCCTTAAATGAAGCAGATCTTGACCAAAATTCATTGATTTTGGTTTTCAAAACAACTCTATTTGCCATAGTTCACGAGATTTTTTTAATATTGTTTAGTTTATAATATTGTTTTATGATAGGATTTCATTATTAATTTTATTTTCTATTTTTTATTTCCTATGTTGAGGAAATTAGAATGATTTTGTAATATTTTATAAATAGGATTAGTTTGAAAGAATAGGGGGTTTGATTTTGCAACAGAGTGAGGCTGCTTTGGACTATGTAAAGCTTTTTCTGAATATTATTTTTAATGGAGCAGTTTCTGCCCTTTAGATTTGGGATCCATCACAGTGTTTAATGTCCAGCATGTGTTCCTTGTAAGATCACTTACATACTTTATTTTTTCTGCTAATTCTTGTTACAACATTATCTAAGGGAAGTGTTAGGAATCCATCCATGCACGATGCTCCTTTCACAATGATTTTGTTGTTAAATGTAGTGGTTATCTTTGCAGAATCCATCCTCTGTTAGATGCTCTATTGAGTAACCCTGTGTTTCTCTTTCTTCTAATGCTGCCACTGTAGATCCATCCCTTGATTGATGCCTGTAGGGCAGCAGGCTTTCTCCTCTTTTATTCTCTCATTTACATCTTTTATCTGGTTGAGCATTGCATCTACTTTGCCCCAAGTTTGCGGGCAAAAACCAACATCGACTCCATTATCCAATGGTCCTTTCTCTTGTTGTTTTCAACCCAAAACTTTCAAACAAATCCCTGCACTTTATAGCTAGCCTAAGATTCATTTATTGCAGCCACCCTTCGTTGGCAAAGAGAGAGCCCTTTCTGGTCTGGAAGGGCTAGATTCCAAATCGAAAGCTTGGTCTGTGGTTACCTCAGGATTGCCTTTTCTCAGCCTTGAGGTACAATCATGTGTGCTAACATTATCCAAAATCATTTTGCATCCCTTTGTCTCGTGTTGACGATGTAGGATACATTATGGCCCTCCTTCAACACGATCGCTCCCTGTCGACTTCAGCTCATTATCCAGGAAGTTGACCGAGAGACTCCCTTCCAGTACCTTAGAGCTTGCATGCCCTAATGGAAAGTTCTTTGCACTCGATGACAAGTTCACATCATTGGCTTTCGATCGGGTGATTTCACGGGTGTTCGACTTCAGTTCCTTTATTCACATTCCGTGAATTGTGTTGATAGTACATTGAGGACCATTTTCATTATTGGTGGTTTCTCTCGTGCTAGTTAACAATTTACATCATTGGCTGGTAATCAAGCGATTTTCTAGCATGTTTAATGTCAACACATCTATTCACGTGTTAGAATTTGTACTTTGATCAAGTCGTGTTGGAGTGCAAGACCATAGACTCAGATTACAAAATTCCAGGTTATAAGGTGGCGTGACATGATTGTATTGATATGCATGTCTCTCTTAGATGGATGGATGTGACCATACCATGAGCTATCATATGTGATCCTTCTCATTATTGGATGGCTGCGAACATACCTTGGTTTCGATATGATCGTCTTTATCGAATGGCTACGCCCATACTTGGATCCATTTATATGATCATTCTCTGGATGGATGTGTCCATACCACGATTCATGTATCATTTGGTAGAGTTTTCAATAATGTATTTGTATCTATATTTTCTTGCAGGTTTTCCGTATTTTCTTGCAGGTTTTCCGATGATAGACTCTCGTTCCCCACACTGGTTCATAAAGCATTTCACCCCTCACTCTAGTTTGGCCTTCATGCTTTAGGGGGCATCTGTTACACAACATTTTGTCACTGTCCCTGTACTCCTCGTTCCACGATCTTGGAGGACCTCTAGAATCAACCCTACATGCTTTCATTTTATGAAGAAACTCCCATTGTGTCCCTCTTCATGAGCAGAACAATTCCATTTTGCATCATTTCCCACAAATCTTATGTTTTTCCCAGTTTACAAGACCGACGCTAATGACCCGTTTCCTCCTCACACCGATATGCAGGGATTACAACCGTCCCTAGTGCCGACCGAAGCGACTGAGCCTTGTTCTATTTGCGCCAATCCTCTTTTGGATTTTTTTTAAAGAAGGAGAGAAAGCTTCCAACACTAGAAGCTTCGTAACGGAAGTTTGGTAAATGGTTAGGCCGGATGGAGCCGAGGAGGTCATATTGGGCTCCTTTCCCCCATTAGGATGGAAATACCTCAAGAGATAATATCTTCTCCCATGAGAAGGGGAACTAGATCTCGGCTGAAGAGATCTACGTGTCTACGGCACGCAGTTAATAGCATAGTAGTTGATTAGTTAACTGTAGTATTTTTACATTATAAATAACGCGTTGTTGAACGCTGTAAAGAGAATTTTGATGCATAGAAATTTTGAACTGGTCAAATGAATATATCAGCAGGAGATCAGAAGATTACTAACTGTAGTGTGATTTAGTTGTCATATTACTTACTCATAGTTGCTTTCCATAAAGTAGATTGAGCTGAATGGTAAAGAACTGGAAGAGTCTAAGTAGTGTGATTAATTTCTTTTCTGCAATTTACATTTAGTTATCATATTGCTTGTTATGTTCATGATTACTTCCCCAAGGTAGATTGAGCTGAGGGGTAAAGTATTTGAATAATTAAGTAGTGTGATTAGTTTCCTTATGCAATTTACTTTCTTGAACAGTTAAATATCATATTACTTAACTTGTTTATGATAACTTCCCATTAGGTAGATTGAGCCGAAGGGCAAAGGATCTAAAAATTTAAAGTAGTGTGAATTAGCTGCTTTACTTTAAGTTTGAGTTGTTTTTCAAGTTTTTGCTTTCTTTTCATTTTCAGCAGTAAGGATACAGGGCCATTGCCATTAGTTCGCTTTTTGATGCATTTTGTTTTCTCTTAAGAATTGATTTCATTTCAGTTACTGTAAAGCTTTCTTTTGAGCATTTTTCAAGTTTAGAAATCATCACCATTTACACTCCACACACTTCACACTTCACTTTCATCACCACACATTAAGAAAAGAATAAAATCCAAAAACAAACTAAAAGCTTAAAACGACAAAAGCCTATGGAAATGGTTATCTAAGTACATATAGTACACCTCACTTCGTCAGTTTACGAACCCCGGGTTGACAATATAAATAGCAATTTAGATCACACTAAATTGACCAAACAGAGAGCATTGTCACAGAGATTTGAATGGGCAGATGGGCAGGCAACTAATGACTTTAATGGAGCATGGCACAGCTACAGAGTAGTATGGGGGGAACTCAGGAAGACTTAATGGCATGGCATGATGCTCCATTCCCTCTACATAGAAAAGGACTGCCTAGACACACACATTTCCCACTCCGCTCCCTATTCCATGAACATGTCACTCATGAAGCTAAGGCAGAATTGACTGAAACCGATCAAGCAGTAGTGAACCGCCCAAAGAAGCCAAAAATAAACGTGATGAAAGCAGGGATGTGTCTCTATGTAAGACCTCCATTGAAGCAGCAAGGGGACACCTTCTCTTCCCTCTCTCAATTTTCTTTAATTGTGCATTTATTTCTACATTTTTTCCAAGAAAGGAATTTGATCCTCATTGTAATCTTTAGGTAGGTGGTAGTAGAGCCTTACAAAGTTGAGACAACTAGGGATTGAGCTCATATATTTTGATTGTAACTAAAAGCTCTCCCACTCTTCTTATAAATAGGGGGATGAAATCTATAACAAAGGTTCCAGAATTTCTCACCTGAGAGGGATGAACTGTGTGATACCATTTTGGTTCATAAATCTGTAAGTGAATTACTATTATCTGAGATTGTATTACTTTACATAGGTAGATCTTTAGACTATCACAAAAATGGTGGTGATTCCTCCTTCTTAGCATTAAAATACGTTTTTCCTTCTATTAATTCCATTGTGTTCATATTCTTCTATGCATGTGTGCTACAATAGCTACTAGAAATTGTTTCATGCTTCCTTATAGATCCATGTGTGTTGATTTATTAATGTGTAATGCATGTATGAAGGGCTGAAGTATATCTCTAAACTTCTCTATAAGAATCATAGCACCCATCCTCTCTTCAGTCCATTATTTCTACTTGTAACTCAAACAAGTGTAGAATTTCCCATTGCTTGCAGCTCTATGTTTTGAACATAGAATTCTGGATGTTTTGGGCTCTATATTATGAGTTATTCTCTCTCCTAACCCTCTCTCATTTACTCAAAAAATAATATTATGTTTTAATCCCCTTTGAATTAACTGGCCTCCGCTTTTCTATGTGATACTACTGGGAATTATGAGTGTGAGGCAATACCGAAAACCTATAACTCATACCTTTGGAGAAACGAACCAACCACCCCCCCCCCCCCCCCCCAATACATTTTTTTATTTATGTGACAATTGGAGTGTTGCAACCCCCTCACATATAACCTTACAATCACTCCTCTATTTAAGATGTCCTAGGAACTGGTCTACAATCAACCCAGAGGCTATCTCTAGGGGGCTTTCCTTACTTCTTGTTACACTTGTGCTGCTGGTGCAAGATTTACCCAAAACAGATTGTTTGATCCTCAATGAATTCCCTTTAGATTTTTTTATGTGTCTAGGACAATTTAAATGACAACATATACTCACAAAGGTGACAAAGGTGTCATTAGGCCATGTGGCATCGGTTGGCACATGGAACTACTAGTGGACAAGCAGGGGTATGATATCAATGTGCTTGCTACCATAGGACCAATAGATGTGGAAAATGTGTATATTGGTTGAGTCCATGCAATCCTAGCTAGTGTTTTGATGTGATCCACAAACTATTGATTTGTCACTTTGAGGGATCCACAAGGTTATAGAAGAAACATCCCTGTGGTCTGTGCAAAAACTACTTTATATGCTCACATGGATATATTTTTTAAATGGACCTTTAGAGAACCTTTTTTTTTAGGTTCCATGATGCTTCAATGGATATTAATATGTATGTACATGTTATTTTTAATGTTGAGTGTAACCTGACTTATAAAATTGTGTGTACGATTTTTCCATAATAATACCTCCTTATGTTTGCATGAATTGAAGGGGCCTATAATTAGTGTTGATGATAATTTATTTTTCCAAAATATAATGCTTCCACTATTGGCATATCTACATAAGAGAGTACATATGCTTATCATATGTGGGATCTGTGTGAATAATATTAGAAAATATCTCATTATGATAAGCCACCATATGTCATTTCTAAGTTTTAGATATATTTATGACATAATCAAAGGCATCTATTGTTGGGTATACGACCAAAGTCCCACATTGACTAGAAGTGGGGAGAATCATGGGTATATAAGGATGGACAAATATCTCCATTGGTATGAGGCCTTTTGGGGTAAGTCCAAAAGCAAATCCATGAGGGCTTAGGCCCAAAGTGGACAATATCATACCATTGTGGAGATATGTGGTGTCCAGAGTCCTTACAAGTGGTATCAGAGCCATGCCCGAAGTTAGCCAAGTGGATGAATCCTCGGAATGTCGAACAAAGGTGGTGGGCCCTAGTAATATCATGATGAGATCCGTGGATGAGCTCGGTTAGACAGGCATGTGCTCCGGATTCTTCATGGACGTGTCCTAGTCCCAACACGGTGAAG
>APFE030133016.1:235858-263656 GCA_000404065.3 Pinus taeda
TGTTGGGTATACGACCAAAGTCCCACATTGACTAGAAGTGGGGAGGATCATGGGTATATAAGGATGGACAAATATCTCCATTGGTATGAGGCCTTTTGGGGTAAGTCCAAAGCAAATCCATGAGGGCTTAGGCCCAAAGTGGACAATATCATACCATTGTGGAGATATGTGGTGTCCAGAGTCCTTACATCTATCTGAATATTGAATTAATATGGTAGGTATCATGGAGTGAGGGACGTTGCTGAGAAAAGGTGACATTCAAAATCCTCAAGTGATTTCTATTGTAATTCAGAGTAGGAAAACTTAGCTTTAGCACCTCCCTTGGTCACTTGGCTTAAAGGCCAACCTATATTATAAAACCCCAACACAAACCTATAGTAGAACTTGGCAAGGTCCAAGAGGCTACAAGGCTCTGATAGAGTCATAAGGGCTAGACAATTGTAAATAACTTGGATCTTTGCTAGGTCCACATGCACCCCATTTTCATTCATGATGTATCCTAGATACTAAATTATCTACATGCCAAATGAACATTACTCTAAATTAGTATCTATCCTGTGCTGCTACAGAATGCTCAATATATGTTGAATGTACTACAAATGTTCTTTCCAAGTTCTTCTAAAGATGATGACATCATTCAAATATATAACCAAAAATTAGTTTTTGAACAACCATAAGATATATGAGATTAATTAGTTTGTTTCATATTGAAAATATTGAGAACAAATAGAATAACGTAGAATAATCCATTTAGATTGAAATATTGTATTGAATAAAAATATGAGAGATGATTGAATTACAATGTTTTGTTCCTATTGTAATCCAAGGAAAAGTATGCATAGTTACCAGTAGTAAGGAAATTAAGCATTCACATAGCAAAGCACATAAGTAAATAGAGAAGAGAAGAGACATAAATAGTGGAGAATCAACAAAAGCACACTTTTGTTATATATCTCTTAAAGTTGAATGGAACTGATACATTGATACATTCAAGGATATTTATACCATGTCGAGAAAATGACAATAATTTAACTGTTTGACCTGACTTAGCTTAATATGACTTAGTAGCTGACTCAACAAGGTTATCAACCAACTTAAAATATGTTTTTCCAACTTGACTGGCAACGTCTCCCCCACCCTCAAAGACTTCTTTGTCTTTAAGAAGGGGAGATTTGAAGTGTTACAAAACTTTTTTAATAGAAAATTATCACATCATAGATCTTTATGAATATTCGACTTTATGTCCACTTTCTGCTTCTTTTAGAGCTCCTAAAAACATTACAAAATTGATTACAACATAAAATAGAAAATAAAAAACAAAATAAATTTAAAACGCTTCATAAAAATTATGGTTCTTCGAAAGGTACTTCTGGATGCTCATTTGGTACTTCATGAACTAGCTCTATCAAATTTTGTGCTACTTGATCAACTTCAACTTCATGAGATAGTTGTTCTAAAGCCATAACAATGCTCAAGCACTAGGTTCAAAGAATGGATAGTAGGTTGTGGTGGTTTTGGATGTGAAGAATGAACTAGTGGTGGTGGCAACATGTTTGGGAAGATAGTTTGACATATGAAATGGGTGAGTAGTCGAAGATGGTTGTAAAAGATTGATCATTCTCATACTACTAGCCTTGGTTGTACATCCAATTCCTTAAGTTATGCAAGATACTAAAATCTCTCTTCCAATGAGTTTATTCAGATGTATCCTAGATATTAAATTATCTACATGCCAAATAAACTTTTCTTTAAATTAGCATATAGCCTATGTGGCTACAAAGTGCTTAATAGTTTTTGAATGTACTACAAATGTTCTTTCCAAGTTTTTCTAAAGTTGAAGATGTCATTCAACTATATGACCAACAAAGAGTTTTTGAACAACCATAATATATTTGAAATGAATTAGTTTGGTTCATATCAAAAATATCTAGAACAAATAGAATAACATAGAATAATCCATCTAGATTAAAATATTGTATTGAATAAAAATATGAGAGATGATTGAATTACAATTTTGTTCCCAAACAAATAACTAAGTGGGTTCCTTTTCATTAAAACACATGTCCTTTAGTTGAGACATGCCCATTCATTAGGATGTTTCTCCTCATTAATTATGATATGTGTGTAAGGGTAGACTGAGTGGTTAAGGTGGGCTCTTAACTCCCTCATCACCGAGGTTCGATTCCCCGAAATGACATGCTTAACCTATATTGATTAGGCTCAAGGAGTAGGTGGCCCCAAGGAGTTCTCACTCCATCCATGGTCAATACATCATATCTTGTCTCTTGCTTAGTCATTGGGTCATTACTGTTAATTTTATTTTATGATATGTGTGTGTGCGTTAGATTGTCTTCCACTTTAGAAATTCTTTGTCCTCAAAACATATTTATGGAAAGACCTATCCCTTGTTTTTGGCTTTGTGATGCAATCTTCACATTTATTTGGTCTTGATGGTTTCGTGGTTCACAATATGGGATTACATGAATTAGAAAGCGTTGAGAAGAACTATCTTATTTTCAAAGGGTCGAGCCACCATAATTCACTTTTCTACAAAATCATGTGGAAACAACTTGGGGAATGATTTTATTCCACACTTGAGATTCTATTCAATATAATAGGGTCTTTAATTAGCTTCTCATATAGCTTCTCTTTGGTTAACTCGTTGAATAATATGATGAATTTTATAATTTGGATAATAATAAGAAATCCTTGTATCTTGTGTCTTATTTTTGAAAACCTCATCTTTTCATTCGTCTAATGATATATTGGTTGATAATATTTCATTTGGAACTATATTTATTCCTTTTTCCATAATATTGGTTTTTACACTTGATGACTTCTATATTTCAATGGGATTATTCATTGTCTCTGTTGGCTTGTTGGGGCCTAACCCAGGTTTAGAGTTAATTAGCCAAACAAATCTCGGTACTATTGGCACTTTCGGCAACAATCCACAGAGCAAAGACTAAGGTCTCACCCGAAGTAGTATGGGAGCGTGCTAGAACCAGGTTTCTGCACCCTGGGGATGCCTAATGAGTTCGACTAGTCCACTATCTGTTCCTTCGCATAGGTGGCTTCGCGCACCTTCCATTCCTTGTGGCCTGATACCCTGTCTTCGTGCAACCCTAACCATGGGTTGTGCCACACTCTACGCTATTACCCGAGATCTTATTTATCTTCCAGTATTATTTAACAACTTTTGCCTACTTAAATTTCTTAAGTTATACTTAACAATACAAAACATTCATAGAGGTTCAAGCAGTAAATAAACAATATACTTGTAAATTATATTCAATCATGCATTAAACCAAAAATAGATACATAGAATTATATAAAAACTTCTCTTTATTGATTCTTCAACGGCTATAGACTCGACTCGCCCTGCGCACTCAGTTGCAGGGGTCTGCACACTCAGTTGTGGACTGCTAGGCCTCTGTGAACTACTAGGCCTCTATGCACTTAGCTGCAGATCCTTCTCCTACTCTATAACCCACAGACACACTTTACACTTCGACTTCTCATTCCTCTATTCTCTTCCTTCTTTCTTCCCCTTTTTCTACACTTAGATCCTCACTCTATTTATACAATCCCATGGTCCGCGGACCATGGGTAGGTCTATCCAGCTGACATTACATTACAAAACTAGGGTGGACAACCCTATGACTCTATTATGACTTCGTGCTCCACACCCACAATTCTCAGATCTTTTACAAAAGACTTTCTCAAAACATGGCCTTTAAGCCCCAAAACACACCTTGGGGGGATTCCATGCCTAACAAGCCCCCAATACAAATGTCCACCTACTCTTTCAGTGCTTTAGCCTGTTACATCTGAGTGAGCCTCTTAGTGAGGACCACCTTCTGCGCAGTTCCTTTGATGTTGTCATACTGTTGTTGGAGTTCTCGCGCCTCTGTCTCTAAGCGCTGGATTTTGGGGTCCTCTTGCAGATTTGAGAGGACCTCAAGAGATTCTTCCAACATACTGGTGCAATCTTGCACTGCACCACCAATCTCGTCCAGTCTTGCTATGATAGCACTAGCATGTTGTTCTCTAACTTCCGAGGGGGTGGATGGCTGCACCTTCAACCGTAGCTCAGGGATCTGAAGGTTCAGCTCTAGCTAAACCTTTGTCATATCTTTCCTTGCCTCGCAGACCCTTGCTGCTAACCTATGGATCCACACTTCTGCTAGGATGCCCAGCTACAGGACACTTTGGCAAGCATCATTTATTACCTGTACTAGTTGTTGGTTCTACGACACCACTTCATCGCGCTTCAAGCTTAGTTGTTCCATATTGATTTTCTTCTCACTAAGGACTTGCAGTGTGCGGCTCTCCCTAGCACGCAGCTCTATAGTTATCCCATCCTGCAAAACATATAAGGTCTCTCGTGGGAGTGCAGCCATATTGAGACCGAGACCTTTCAATGTTCTAATCGTAGGCATGTCGGCCTCATTTGATGTCACTAGTGCCCCTTCTAGCAGCACTATGGTATTCTTCATTCACGTGCACCATCTGCTCTGCGACTGTTGAGTCGATTGTGAGGTTGGTCGAAAGGGTACGAGCATGAGGAGCGCGCGCCTGTAATTCCTTCAACTGTGCTATGAGGGCCCCCAACACAATCTGATTCTCCTACATGAAATCTTGGAGAGCCTCAGAGGTGACATCACGAATTGTCTCACCGATGTCATGCAGATCACCCTCGATTATGGTGATCATTTCAATAGACAACCTTGATGTCTTGACCTTCTTACACAACCCTGCCCAATCTATTAGGTGCTGGCACTTTAACTGTGTTGACGCAGTTTGTGGGTTTGCACCTCCCTCTATTATTTATACTTCCTTTGCTTCTTACCCTTACGAAGGTGTCATTTGGCCCTCGCCCGCCTTCGTGGATGCCTCTTGTGCTACTGCTGATATTGTGGCCTTTTCATGCTCAGTTTCTTTCTGCTCAGTGTCCCACGTTGCCTGCACTTCTATTGACGTTGCTTCCTTCCTTCGCTTTTTGGCCAATTGTGCAATGCGTAGCTTGGCCTCATTTTTTTTCTTTTTGTCACCAACTTCTCGATCTCTGCAATGTTTGGGGCATGCCACTCCAGTGGCCATGCCTCTAGTACGTTAAAAATGATGTCATCGATAGCTATGAAAGGTAGCTTTATCCACTGTTTGGTTGGATCCTTACACACTCTGCTATAAATGTTGTGGATGTCTGATTTGAATTCTGCAAAACTCTGTAGGTTGTTGTAAACAGTGGACGATAACCACAGCTTGCATTTCATCTCCATTTTGAGGTTCATCTCCATGAACACCCAGAATATTTTGCTGTCGTGGATCCTCTTAGCATCCTTTGTGGCCCAGAGCGTAGGATACTTCATGGCCTCTGGCAGGTCCCTATCAATTATGGGGAATTGACTATCCTCTGGTAATTCCCTTTCCATGAGAACTATGGATAGCAGAAGCCATGCATAGTGGAACATTTTGCCCTACTCCTGGGCTTCGCTGTAATTCTCTAAAAAATCATTGCAAAGGAACTCAGACCAGTTAAAATAGACCCCCTCCACGCACTGCTCAGCAAGTGCAACCACCGGCATGGGTACTTTGTCTACACGGCACTTATGCATAGCCTTACCAGCCAGGATTTGGGTCGCCACACGTACTTCTTTGTCCTTAATGCTAGAGATGGCGTAGCCCCTCTTCTTATTTTCTAGCTTGTACTTTTTCTTCATGGCCTCCTCGACGGCCAATTCACTACTCTTCCCTTCTGATATGACCACAGGGTCTTCTCCTTTGCATGGAAGCTAGGAGATACGGTGAATCAAATCTATCATGATGGGGATGGGCTCCTCCAGCCACAAACACCCATCATGCACCAGGAAGAGTAGCTACCCAATAACGAAAATGGATATTGGGGCATGGTGGAAATGCAACACCCATAGAAAATTCAATTGCCCATCCTTTTCCACTTCATGCAACCACTTTCGTAGCTCTAGTTCTGTAACCCCCACCGCGGTGTTCTACTTAGGCTTCATGAGGTGCCTGGTCTCAAGGTGAGGGAACTTCTTGTGCTTAGTGAGGTCCCAATATTTGAATTTTAGGCTTGGCACCCATCCTAGGTGCATGCCCTAAAAAATAATGTTGTCAGGGAGGAGTAGGGTCTAGAGTGAGCTCTTGCTCTTGTCCAAGTCCTTGGGCACTTTAGCCTTCCCTTTTCACGGGGGGACATAGGCGAAAAATTTTATCACGAGGTGTATAAGCTAAGTGTCTTCCTCCATGCCTTCATCCTCGTCCTCTGCGATGATAAGATCCTCCAGATCTTCTTCTACTTCATTAGTCTCTATGGTGACGACTTTCCCCTTCTCCTCCATTGATAGCTTGGTGTGCAGCGGGTTCCATGGGGACACACCTATGGGAACCATTGCTTGTTTGTCCTTCTTGGGTCTTGGCGTGTGTGGTGATTTTAGGATTTATGCCACAATCCTGGCACCTTTCGAAGCATCCCCCATAGCCAAGGCCTGTGCGGCCTCCTCGGCGGTCATTTCGGTTATCTCCATAACACCCTCAACTGATTCCATCGTATTTATCCCAAAATTTCACACTCGTGAACTCATGGGCTTTATCAACGCTCGACACACAACAATCAAGGCTTCTCTCAATACTCAATTCGCAAATGACCAAGTGCTTTTTGTTGGGTAGCCCTTTGTATTTTATAGCACTTTTTGAATTTGAATTTGACCATTCCCCCCAATTCTGGTTCATTAATGCTCCCTTGGCGACATATTTTCCCAAATCTTGCCCATAAATCGCATCTTAAATGCATGTCGCCCACTCCATCGTGAATAGTGACTTCAACGGTCACTTTCTGGCCAACCCATGCGACGGAGCTACCCCCCGTGCACGGTTGCAGACCTTGTGACTCTTTGCTTCTGCGCACAGCTCTAACATTGTGCAGCTCCTAGGCGGAATAGTTTATAGTTCCGCGCTTCCTTTCAACTACTTGGAGCACTAAGACTGTACTCCTTTTGGCTTGTCAGGTGGCTACCCCACCTGGGTATGTTTTCCTCTGGTCATCCATCATTCTCCCTAGGAAATACCCAACTTTCTCTGTCGCGTACCTTATCATCTGCAATGCGACATCCTGGTTACTTTGTTTAGTAAGATGCAGCCAGGGCCAAGGCATTAGACTGATAAATCCCCATCAATAGTCCTCAAACTTGTTAGTGTGATCATGCATACCCTATCTTATCATCTTGGTCTTTTGATCGAGGAAATATCTCCTTATTTCATCCTCTAGCTTCTTGACTTCCACGTCCACCAGAGCACTTTTCTTTCTTAATCGTGCCCTTTCTTTTTAAAGTTCCTCAAACCTAGAGTTTCCCAGTTGGATTTCTTCTTCCAGGGTTCCATGAACCATTGTATCTTATGGGGCTATCATGCATGGTCTAAGATTTCCATGTACTATAGGGCTTACATTGGTTTCTTCATACTCCAGCCTTGGTGGTGCCTGCATGGTCAGGTTCTTGCACACAGTCCTATAAGCCCATAGAACTGCTGGTATGTGCAGGTTCCAGTCAGTCTGCTTCACATCGTGGACCTTGTTTATCACTTTGCATACTTAGTTAAATGCTTCCATGTGGATATTATTCTGCGAACTTGGTCTTTTTGTACTTTGTGGTCCCAACCAGAGAGGTCATTTGCGCCATTGCCTTACCCACACTTGCTTACCGATCTTGTTTCCTACCGCGAGTACCATGTGCATTCCGGCATGTTTCGCACCATATGCTTGTATCCACCTGGAAAGGTGGGCGCGCGGGCCATTTTATCTGTCATATTTTTCTTTTAACCGCATCTTAGGCTTCCCAAATTGTAGGTGCATCATCCTTCGGCAGTCACGCCAGTTCTCAAAACTCTTCTAGTGCATACCCCACCACCTTGCAAGCATAGCACACAGTACCCATTTCAGAGCGTCGAAACATTGTTGTTCTAGCACTTCTCTTTCAAATTTTTTCAAGAACTCCTCCACTTCACGTAACCCATCGTACATAGGTAGATCCCTTATCTCTATTGCTACACAGTGCGGCAATCTCATCATCATGTTACAGTTGAGCGTTGTTACCTCGTGTAACCAGTTCTTCCATCATTTTATATCCTCATGAGAATCTTATGTGCAGGATATTTCCCGCTCCCACGAGATTCGACCATCCGTAGTTGGATTTACCCAGCCCTGCTCCCACGCGATTATCTTGTAGATGCAGTCTAGATCGTCATCATTGTTGTAGTCATGTGTTGGCTCTGTGTAGCATGATCCTTCCACAGGGTCTAGAGGTACCACTATGCATAGTGACCTTTTCTCAAAAATCATCTTGCACTTCTTTATATTTATCACTCCATTCATGTTGGTGGCCCAATATATTCCTAGTAGCACAGTGTAGGGATTGTTGTCATCGACAATCTCTATCACTTCGAAATCCGCTAGTGTGCTTGCTCCTTCGATATCTACTGATTCCCTTTAGTCTCCCCATAGGTAGGAGCTTTTGTTGGTTTTCCATTTGTATTTGGATAGGAGACCATTGCAACGTAGGCCTGCCCATGTGCTCCCATGTCTATTTTGGTAGGATGTTCACGTCCGATCCTAGATCCAAAATCACATGATCCATCTCATATTCCTTGATCTACACGGTCAATTTCATCTCCCTTCATGTTCGTGTTGTGTGCTTCCTGAGCTTTTGGACTATGCGCGGTTCTCCTAGTGCGGTCCTAGCACATCTAGTTATGAGTTCTTGCAGCCCCTTTACAACCTTGCTGTCACGCAGCAGCTTCATGCATGTCTCCAAGAATGTAGTGAGAATTGATGGGTCCATTTTTGGATCCAATCTATCTTTACATCCTGAAGTGGAGACATCCACGAAGCTCCTCTTAGCTTCCATGAAGAACTCCTTAGCGTGCTCCAAAGAAAATTCTAGTTCCTTTGTTGGAGCCTTGTGAACCCAGGTACTTCCTTTTGGTTGCTTGCCTTTGTCATCCCCTGTTGTAATACCACTCCGGAGCACAATATTTACATTAGCGTCTTCCTCGCATGACTCAGACCTCATCATTTGTAGGTTCTGAATCGGGGAGGCTATTGTGCTCCTTTATCACGCAACCTCGCTATCAATGTTGAACAGTCCTCTGTCTCATGATCGAACAATGTACAATACAAGCATGACGGCCGCATTGGATTCATAAAATCATGAGCATAGTGTCATGGCCCTCTGCAATTGTAACATATCAGCTGTCTGCGGCCTCTTCCTGGTCCCATTCCGCCTCGGCCTCGTCCACGCCCCTAAAATCCAGTGTGCACCATTCTTGCATTTTGATCGATGGTCCGTGTTTCGACCTAAACTCTATAGGTAGAATTCTGATCCATCATCAATTCATAACTTATACAAGTGCACTCATCATGGCCTACTGACCTACAAAAATTACAAAAAAACTTATGGGAATTATGTGTATACTTCTATAGTAGATGGCAGTTATCTGTAGCATGTTTTCCTCCCATCTGACAAATCGCGCACCATAATGCGGGCACCGCACTTGGTCCTACTTGTGCCTATGGTCTTAATGGCATTGGTCCTCCTCCCATGAGGTAATTCGCGAACACTGGGCAGTGGTCCTTATTGTGCCCTTGGCCCTTGCACTTTACGCACATACCTTGTCACGCACTTCTTAACGAGCTGTCTTGTCTTGTTTCAAACTCTACATTTCAAGGCACAAGTCCTTCAACTTCACGTGAATCTGTTGGACTCCCAGGTTAGGATCTTGTATCAGAGTCTCATGCAATCTCATCGTGACCTCCAAAGCCTAAACTTGAGTGGTTAGCCTTTCTTGTGATAGTGCATTCCATAAATATAGTGTTAACAATGCTACAAACCGTTCACGACATTTCCCATCTGTTAAGATCATGTTTGCTTCACAAATTGTGCACTTGAGTCTTTGATCCAACTCCCACGGGATTTCGCCTAGTAGCATTGTGATTTCCTTGAATCTAATGATCGACTGTGCCTCCTGTTAGAGATGATCTTGTCAATCCTCCATCAGAGATCAAAACTCTTTCTGCATCTCATTTTTAGGTGTCTCACTCCATTCACTCAGCTGCATTCCGCTAGAGGCATGCCATAATCTAACGGAAGGGTCTTTTCAGTTCATTCCCCTCATGTCTTGTACCTGTTGGCTTAGGTATTTTCATCAAAGTTATTAAAATCCATGATATTCAATGTTTGATCTTTTAATGGACAAGACTCATTTCATTCATGAGGTCTAGGGTTTGCAAATTGTTGTTCTCAAAGTGCTTCAATAATACTTGCAAGCTAAAGGAAGGTTCAATAATTCACTCAAATAATGTTTCTGAGCACGAAAAGATGACTTTTGGAAAATTGAGAGAGGTTTTTGTCCAAAATAGGCCAAGGAAGAAAAACCTCCTTCATTTTTTACACAGGTGTCATGGTTTTAGAGAAATGTCAAAAATACAATTGCCTCAGGAGAATTGATGCACCTCTAAAGTGACCTTGGGAAAATCAAGTTTTCTCCTAGCTCGGTTAGCCAAATGACTTTCTTGATGCATAAAACGATAACTAGACACAACGAGCTATCATGAGCTCAATTTGGAGTTGAGGAACACCTTCAAACGTTGACCGCAACAGCACTCTGCCTTGAGGCAGTCTCACTGGGCACATTTTGACCATTTTTGGGATATTTTCTTTTTTACAGGTAAACTTAACTCCAAATTGACAAATTCTAGCTGGGATGGAAAGTAGACTCAAAGGCATTTCCAACGAGCTATTCTGTGCCCAATTTGGACACCGGGAAAGCCTCCAAAAGTCTCCTGCACAAAACTCTATGCCCAGGCACAGTGGCGCGGCACTTATGATAGGGAGCTCCAAATCACAAAAGGTTTACATTTTTGGATTCAGCATGAACAATCATGACTTTTTGTGCATGGCCAAGAAGTTTGGGCAAGTTTTGAGTCCTACGAAGGTCAAAAACACTCACCAAATGACCTTTCTGCCCCTATTTTGACACACAGGAAGCAGTCTTGGGAGATTGAGGTTTTGGAGAGGCAAATGGACACCAAATTGACAAATTATAGTTGGGTTGGAAAGTAGACTCAAATAAATTTCCAATGATCTATCCTGCACCAAATTTGGACACCAGGAAGGCCTCCAAAAGTCCCCCGCAAAAAAGCACCATGCACAAGCTCTATGCACCGCGAACGTGGCGCGACACTTATGATAGGGAGCTCCAAATCACAAAAGGTTTACATTTTTGGATTCGGCATGAAAAATCATGAATGATGGTACATGGCCAAGAAATTTGGACAAGTTTCGAGTCCCCAGACCTCTCCATTTGTCGTTTGGGTGGAAAATGCAATGCTGGCAAACGGTTGGCTCTTCGACTTCGGTTCATTAATGATGATTGAACGACTCCCTATCTTCATCGATTTCCTTTCCCACCTCTGAGGTTATTTATGGTATTGAAAATCATTTGTAAAGGGTTGGAATTTCTGGGAGCAGTGTGGAGGAAAAACCCAACACTTACATTGTACACATTTTGGCCAGGGAATTAATAAAATGATGCAGCTCTGATTCATGACATTCATGTGGTATGATGTTTAGCAGATGTTTCTTCTTTCTATTTCATATGTGTATTTGTTATGTTTTATACAGTCCATTCATAACCATTTCTAGTGGAATGCTTCAAAGTATGAAAGGCGGAATCAAGTTCACTACTCTGCCTCGGTAAGGTATTCATGCTGTGTTTTTATTCTTCTGTTTGAAAAGGATTCATTTGATATGCCCTTTTCAACCTCTTAACAATCTTTCCATTTCATATTACTTCAATCTTACTGCTAAACCTCCTGCCTATCTTGCCTCACAAAATATTATGTGTCCTTGATTTAATTTCCCAGCTCAGATGTTTCTTTGGTCCTTTACAGCCCAGAAAATTCAGTCATTCAAAATTGCCTTTTCCACATCTATTTACTAGCCTAAAATCAGTATTTCATTTTCAGTCATCTCAGACTTTATTGTGTATTTTTACTGAGTGTGACCCGGAGAGAGCCCTCTCTTATTCTGGTAGGGCTAGCCACCAGACTGAGCGTGGTTTGTGGTTACCCTGAATTTTGCCTTCCTTCAGCCTAAGACAGATTTAGGTGCTAACATAGTGGCGACTCTGCTGGGGAAGACAAATGGTTTGCTTGAAGATTGTTTTGCCCCAGTACATCTATCAAGCTTAGATCTGATGGTTGATGGTGAACAACGATCAAACATAAGAAGACGGCTGAAATCATTCACCTGGCGACTCCTTTCACTAAAGAATCCAGCAACCGGTGCTTCATGGTGACTCCACTGCAGAGGGATCAGTAGCTTTGAGATTTTTTTAAAATGGAGCGGATTGCAAGAAGATACGCTCCCATGAGCCGAGATCACATTCCAGGCTTTCCAAATAAGATGATGAAAGTAGATTGGTCAAGGAATTTGCCTACGTTTAAAGATGATGGTAGGAAGGATGCTGCTTTACATCTGGTTAGATTTCACATGCACATTCGCAAGTTGAAGGTTGATATCCCTGAAGATTGCTTGATGAAGATATTCCTAGCCACTCTGGAAGGTGAAGCCCAATCTTGGTATGAAAATTTGCCCTCTGCTTGTATTTACTCTCTAAAGGATTTTCATGCCATGTTCATTGAGAGATATAAATAATCTTATCCATCATTAAATTTAGTTCATGACTATTGCACATACGCTGATGGTTTTATTGAAAGCCTTGAAAAATATTATGACGATGATAATTTCATGGATGAAGAGAACATGGAAGCCCTGTGTGAAAACCCATTTCATTAGTATGAAGATGATCATGAAAATTTGCAGCATAATCAAGGTTGTAGTACAGTGGAAGATGAAGGAATTTTGCATCTTGACAGTCAATAGGAATTACATGAAATGGATCAGCAGTCTGAGGAAAATTTGTACACTCCTTCACTTGAACATATTGAAGAAAATCACTGTTCGTGCAAGAGAAAACGAAAAGCATTATCTCCTTTGTCTGAAAATGAAATAGATCAACTGTTGAACAGTCATGTTCCAGCTCAAGTTAACACAGATCTGCAGTGTGCACACGGTCAAGAAGGTGATGATGGAAATTTTTCCTCTTCTAAAAAGGATGACAGTCTTGTAGGCAACTTTATAGAACAGCAGGCTGAAGATTTCCATATGGCTGGAAATGATGAAAGAAGAAGTTTTGTTTCAGATCTAGTGGAAATAAAAGATGATATGCAAGAAAACGATGTTCCAATCTCAGATAATGGGGATGATAAATCAGATAAAGAGACAGATGGTGAGGAGGAAAAAGAGAGTTACATGGTTGAGGCTACCTCAAATGGAGAAAACGGAGGTACAGACCCAACTAACCTTATCTCACCAGAACTAGATCTTCATGAGGAGGTAGCTCATTCCCTCTATGAACAACAAGATGAGATCTTTGTTCAGGTAAGTGAAAAAAATCTGGGTGAATTTATGGTAGATGATATAAATGATTGTGTTGGGTTTCAAGAATCATTTGAGGTTTCTTTTCTCATGATTGATGAATGCAAAGACAATCTGGTTGTCATATCATATGAATATGACCTACAATATATTCAAACTTCAGCAGACCAGACCATTCAGGATCCCTTTCAGACTCTTCCTCATATGTCTCATGTTTTGAAATGTTCTTTGAAGAGGAAATTTGCTCATATATTTGTTCAGAATTTTTTGAAGACCAGGAACATACTCTTATTTATGAAAAAGGATCAGCATCACAAGAAAAGGACACCTTGTTTCTTCAGTAGGAGGAAAATCTTCATGTTTTTCATGATCCAATGGCAAATCTGTTGCAGTCAGCAGTGAAGGTGATTATTGCAGTATTCAGTGATGAAGGAGATCATGGTTAACTGTGTTTTTGGATGCCCAGTTACCAGTATCTGTTGTTGACCAGGACATCTGATCAGGAGAATCAATCAAGAAGGCATCTGCTTGATTGGTTATATTGGAAGACACATTACACATGATCATACATATTTCATTAATATGCAGGTGGCTATCATCATAATTTGAAACCCTTGAATCTTGATGGATTGCTGCCATTGAATACGTTTTTTCAGTTCTTGTTTTAGTTAAGTCAGTCATGAGTCATTTCCTTTTGCATTGAGTCATTTTTTCAGTCATTTTGGTTTCATAATTAATGTCGGTTTAAGGAAAGTTCCAGTCAATAAATGTGTCAAAGTCTTGTGTTGTTTGTCGAAATAATGACTCCATAGCCCAAATGGATGAAGGCACTGTCTGCTCACAAAAATATCTGCAGTTCTTGGCACCTCCAAGGAGCTGGAGTTACCATCCCCCATTGTAGCCAATGTTAGAGTCAGTCTTGTCAGTCCTCCATCAAAGATCACCAAATTGAAAAATTCCAATAAGTTGGGTCTGGACATCACTCAGCAATACCATGATCTCTATTCGTTTGATTCTAGCAAAGTAAGATGTATCAAGCTCATCAAAGACTTGGTTGTGAGTCTGGATCAACTCCCAATGAAGAATGTTTTGATGGATATTGTTGTAGCAGATATTCCTCCCAGGTTTGGTATGCTTCTTTCCAAGTCTTGGTTAGCAAAATTGAAAGGGACACTGCAACTAGATTTCTCCTATGCAACAATTTCGGTATTTGGCCAAATGAGGAAATTGTATCGGGAACAAAAAATGAAATACATGATTACAAGCAAGGAGAAACCAATAAATCATCCGATTAATTATGTACATATAAATTTAGAGTCTTTTGTTTTGTATTCTAATAGTTTCAATGATATCTATAGTAAGTTAGTAGAAGCAGAGGATATTGCTGAAATAACAGAAAATTTCAGAGGAGTTTTAAAGAGAGAAGGACAAGAACCACAAAACACCATTGAGTGCTCAACTAAAAGTAATGGACAGCAAGCAGAAAAAGCATGGCAAATAGATTTTCAGCACTTATAAGAAGAGGAAGAAGGTTTGTGGACCATAGATTTCGATGGAGCAGTGGGAAATGATGGCACTGGAATTGGCATTTGGGTACGCAGTCCTTTCTCCACCCCGAACGAAGTGCCTAGTAATGTGTGGGTATGCTCTTACAAGTTGGCTTTTGATTGTTAAAACATTGAAGTTGAGTATGAAGCTCTGATTCTTGGCCTAAAAATTCTAAGAAAGCTGAATGCTAAGAGGATTGCAGTATATGGTAACTCGGAACTGGTGATTAAGCAAGTCACAGGCGAATATCAAGCAAAGCATCCTTGGATGTGGGCTTACCGTAACGCAGTTCTAGACATCCTAAAATTATTTTCAGAATATACCTTGACATGTGTGCCTCGTATACAAAATAGCATTGTCGATGCTCTTGCTAAGGCAGCAAGTAGTTTGAAGATCACAATGAACTCTAGTAATAAATTCGAAATCCATGTCAAGCATCGTCCGACCGTCCCAGACAATCAGAGATATTGGCAAGTTTTCCAAGATGATGAGGAGATTGATGATTTTCTGCAAAACAAAGGAAAGTTCAAAGAAACCTCAATTGATGTAGAAAATGACGATGGTAAAGATAATGGTAAAGATGATGTACAGATCAATAAAATGCACGTGTTGCAGCTAAAGAATAACATTATTCCTAAAGGTTTGATACCTTTAGAAGAACTCTTTGATCAAAATGATGTAGCCCGCAAACCAACATTGCAGTCAACAAAGAAGGGTGTGGAAGAGGTCAATGTCGGAACAGCTGCTAATCCTAAAATGGTAAAATTGTTTAAAGCATTGCCACAAAAGATCAAAGCCAAATACATCAGTTTGTTGTCTTCATTCGCCGATGTGTTTGCTTGGGACTATTCTGACTTAAAGACATATGATACCAATATAATTCAGCACATTATACCCATTAAGCCTAATCAGAAACCTTTAAGACAAAGTTGAGAAGGCTAAATTCAAAGCTACTGCCATCAATTGAAAAGGAGATAAACAGGTTGTAAAAATCAGGGATCATTGTTCCCATCAGATTTTCGGATTGGATCTCTAATTTAGTGCCCGTACAAAAGAAGATAGGTGAGATTCGCTTGTGCATTGATTTTAGAAATCTCAATAAAGTTTCGTTGAAAGATAACTATCCACTGCCCAAAATGGACCATATCCTTCAGCGAGTAGTGGGAGCATCTCATATGTCACTACTTGATGGTTATTCTAGATATAACCAAGTTTCTATCCATGAAGATGACCGAGACAAGATAGCATTCACCACTCAGTGGGAAACTTTTCATTACGCTAAAATGTCTTTCGGTTTGAAGAACGCACGTGCCACATTTCAACGTGCAATGGACTTGGATTTTGCAAATGAGAAGGAGGTCTTTTGGGTTGTGTGCCTGGATGATCTGACGATGTTTTCCAAATCTGATGAAGAACACATGTACCATCTAAAACTTGTCTTTCAAAAGTGCAGAAAATATGGCCTATCACTGAATCCGAAAAAAAGCTTGTTCGCCATGGAGGAAGGCAAACTACTCGGGCACAATATCTCAAAATATGGCATTTGTATTGACCCAGCATGTGTACAAGTGATTCAGAAAATCGATCTGCCCTGGAATAAGAAAGAGATTTAATCTTTCAATGGTAAAATGAATTTTCTATGCCACTTTGTACCTAATCTTGTGGAACACCTAAGAAAGATTAAAAACATGCTTAATAAGGACAACCAAGTGAAATGGATGGAGGAGGCTGTAAAATCTTTCAATTTAGTCAAATTGGCTCTTTCTTCAACTCCAGTTCTAGTCAGCCCGGACTACACTCAAGATTTCATATTGTTTTCATTCGCTTCGGAGCATACTATGGGAGTTGTGTTATTGCAGAAAAGAGATGATCACGAAAGACCAATTTCTTTCTTCAGCAGAGCTATAAGAGATGCAGCCTTAAAATACAACATCATTGAGAAGCAAGCCCTTGAACTTTTGAAAGCATTGAAAGATTTTCGGGTATATATTCTGCATTCTCATATTTTGGCTTATGTTCCTAACGCTGCTGCCAAAGATGTTTTAGTGCAGACAGATCCGGAAGGAAGACGAGGCAAGTGGATTACAACTTTGTTGGAATATGATGTGGAAATAAAGCCCACAAAGCTTGTTAAAGGACAAGGATTGGCAAAGTTAATGGCCAAGTCAAACTTGCATGCCTTAGACATAAATCTGATCGTTGTTATGTCCAATGAGAATGAGAAAGGATCGTCAATTTAGGTATCTGAAATGTTTGCTCTTTCTCCGTGGTATTCAGATATCATATATGTGCTTAAAAATTTGTCACCACCGCCCGACATGACTAGAAACAAAGCTAGAACACTCAAATTGAAGGCTGCCAAGTTTTGCATTCTAAATTATGCACTTTATTGGAAAGATCCTGGTGGCGTTCTATTAAATTGCTTGGTGGAACAAGAAGCAAAAAAGGTCATGAAGGATTGCCACGAGGGAGACTGTGGTGGTCACCTTTTTTGGAAATCAACAACAAATAAAGTCCTAATAGCGGGATACTATTGGCTGACATTGTTTGCTGATGTATATAAGATGGTCAAGAGCTGTCATAAGTGTCAGATTTTCGAAGGAAGGCAGAAGTTACAGTCTTTTCCACTTAAGCCCATTGAGGTGAGTTCCCCTTTTCAGCAATGGGGGTTGGATTTCATTGGTGAAATTCATCCCACTTCTTCCAGTCAGCATAGATGGATCCTCACAGTGACAGATTATTTCATGAAATGGATCGAAGCAATTCCCACCAGACAAACTACAGATGTGGTAATTATTTCATTCCTTGAAAATAACATCTTGTCTCGCTTTGGTTGCTCGAATAAGTTAATCACTGATAAATCAACATCTTTCAAATAAAAAAGGATGGTAGAATTTTTTCATAAATATCACATCATTTTGGGTCACTCAACTACCTATCATCTGCAAGGAAATGGATTGGCGGAGTCTTCTAATAAATCATTGGTCAACATCATTAAGAAGCTGCTGGAAATAAACAAGAAGAGCTGGCATAAGAGGTTGGTCAATGCACTTTGGGCAGATCGGGTCAGTCAAAATAAATCCATTGGTACGTCACCTTTTGAGCTTGTTTATGGAGTTGATACAGTGTTTCCCACCTCTCTTGCAGCCCCGGTAGTCAAACTTATTCAGGATGCTGACAGTGAAGACGATCCTATGCAGAGAAGGTTGAATCAAATGGTCCACTTACAGCAAACCAGAGAAGAAATCTTCTAGAACACATCCAAGTTGTAGGAGAAGATTAAGAAAATTTATGACAAAAAAGCAAAGGCGGACAAATTTCAGTTGGATGATGTGGTGCTGAAGTGGGATGCAAGGAATGAGGAAAAGGGTAAACATGGTAAGTTCAAGAATCTCTGGAAAGGTCCCTTCAAGATTGTAGCATATCAGGGTCAGAATGCCTTACTTCTGAAGGAAATGAATGGGGAAGATTGTCCAGGAGGGCCGATCAATGGTTGGCTGCTCAAGCGATACCATTTTTGAGTTATTAACGCTACTTCCACTATCACTGTAAATACCATTTTATCTCAGTTTGGTTAGAGTTTGCCAACTTAGTCTTCAAGTCATTTCAATATCAAATTTGAGTCAGTTTTTTGGTCATTTTAGTTTCATAAATGAGTCAGAGTCTTGTGTTGTTTTTTGAAATAATGACTCCATAGCCCAATGGATGAAGGCACTGTCTAGCTCTTCCATAGATCTACTGTTCTTGGCACCTCCAAGGAGCTACCATCCCCCATTGGAGACAATGTTAGAGTCGGTCTTGTCAGTCCTCTGTCAAAGATAAAAACTCTTTCTGCATTTCATTTTTAGGTGTCTCGCTCCATCCACTCAGTCGCATTCCACTAGGGGCATGCCATAATCTAACGGAAAGGTCTTGCCAGTCATTTCCCCTCATGTCTGGCACCTGCTATCTTAGGTCTTTTCATCAATGTTCACTAAATACCATGACAGTCAATGTTTGATCTTTTAATGGAAAAGAGTCATTTTCAGTCATTAGGTCTAGGGATAAGATAAATTGGTATTCAAACATGTCCAATAAATCCATGAAGGCCAAAGGGAGACCCTTACAAAGTTGTGATTTAAATACTTTCATCGTCATGTTGACAGATTACGACTGTTCTTCAAAACTCTATTTTGAAGAAAAGTCAAACAGTGTGTCATTTGTGATAATTTTCAAAAAAAATTCCGGTTGATCTCTTCAGGCGCAGTCATGGTTTCCTTCGCCAAATGCCATGTCAACAACCCCTGCAAAAAAGTGCCAAAAATTTCATCATTTTAGCTAAAAATTCAAAGGGAAAAGTGAAATACAGAGTTGCATTAAATCAGGGAGAAAGTGCCAAAACAAAACATTAGCAAAGTGGGTTTTGAAGAAACAAAAATCAAAACCATGACTCAAAATGCCTTTATATAGAGTTTCCACAAGGAACAATGTCATTTTTCACACCAAGGATAGAGAGAAAGCATTTCAAGGTGATTGAGAGAGCAAGCTCGCGTTTTGAGTGAGGTTGGAGGTGTTTTCACAAGGCGCGACACACATAGGGAGCGCGGCGCACAGACAAAGAGGCGCGGCGCACATAAGGAGCACAGTGCACTGGGTGCTACCACGCAGTGTTAAATTAACACGGGTGTGGTGCACACAAAGGATGCGACGCACACGCAGAGGGGCGCGGCGCACACCCACAAAGGTTCGGTTTTGTTCCAAATTTGTAACAAATCACTTTGAATCCCTTCCAATTGACAGGTAGGGTTGACATCTCAGTTGTTCATATGTTTTTGTGAACATGATGGTGGTTTATGGTCGTGTATAGTCGCAATAAAAACGCCTAAACCCTACCACTTGAAATCATCAAAGCAATTGCTCTAGGGTTGCAAATTTGTTGTGTTGATACCAAGGTTCCTCCTCCCTTTCACCTTTCATTTTTCCCCTTCTTTCCATTGTTCCCTTCCCCTCTATTCCATTTTTCCCATCTTTTCCTACCCTAAAACATTACTAAACCCCTATTCCCTATCCCCTCCACTCATTTGTCAATGTAAAACCCCAAAACCCTACCTTATAAAATCCCCAAACCCTCCTACATGACCCTAAACAAAATTTCCCCCCATGACCCCTAATCCCATCATATTATTCCCCTTCCTAACACTCCCTTTTTGCAATGTTCCCCTTGGTGGCAGAGTTCATAACAACAAATAGTTTCATACATCATCAAAGGGCAGTCCAAGCATAGTCCATATACAACATTCATGGCATCCGAGCATTCATCGGAGTATGAAATGGAAACCCAAAGTGATTCATCCTCGAAAGAACAGGCTCCCTAGAGACATCACAAAAGTGGCAAACATGTTAGGGATGAGCCAACCACCCTTACAGAATTGCACGCCTGCCCTCTTGCTATGTCATGTTTCCTACATCTGTCATGTTTGGAGTTTTATCAGAAGTTGGCTAGTGTTCGAGTTCATCATGAGTTGGCCCGTCTTTTTGTGCTTCACTTACATGGATATCACTCTATCTTGCCCAGTGTCACCTTCACACTAACACCTGAAACTGTCTCATTAGCAACCGGCATACCGAACGTTGGAGAACCATGGCACAAGAAACAGAAGGTTGATCGGTAGCATTATGAGCCATACATTAAGGCCAGTTTCTTGAGGCAACTCAAAAGAGTCTTTCCATTTTGATATTTGAAAGATGAATATGCTCCACTAATGAAGTTGATCATGAAATATTTCAACTGTGAGGGTAGGTTCTCTTGTTTATATGCCTATCACATCAGGTTGCTCATGCACTTTATCAGGGTATGGATGATGAACATCCCATATTTCATTTGCAGGAACATAGAGAGGATGAACACCTTCATGCAGCACAAAACCCCTTAGTAGCAACTTAACAATGTTTATCACTTTGCTCTTATTAAGATTTTGGTGGTTCATCAGTTGGGATTGTAGGGCATTACTTGGGATGATTTAATCTCCCGTGACCTCTTCATCACTTCACAGGTATTACCAGAGGTTAAACATCAGATAGGTGGTCCTTCTCATCAGTATGAGCGCCATGAGACCACTATCATGCCAGTATTCATCACCTATCAGAGAGGCAGTAAACATTTGTTTGCAGCTGCAAAGCGAGTGTTGTCTCCACCCAGGGTGGAAGGGGCCTCGCTTCCGACATCGACAACACAAGTACAGGACAAAGGCAAGAGGCCCATGCATGACGAGGGGCCATCAGGTGAACAAGAGGCCAACTTCATCCTCATTCATGATGATGATATAGATGTGGAGAGTGCCAAACTTAGGAGGACCATCCAGGAGCAGCAAACGGAGATCCAAGCCTTGTCTCTCAAGTTGGAGAGGGCTAAGTGGATTATCAGGTATTTGGAGTAGAGGAACAAACAGCTCTAAGACTAGCATGAGAACATGGAGCTGCAAAACATCCGCGAGAATCGCCAAGCTGCCCAACATAGGAGGATTGAGCTCACTCCATTAGAGCAAGAGATTAACAATAACCGAGAGTCTTGGCTCGAGTGTATCAACATCCACCTTGAGAGACTGCTAGAGAAGGCTAACAAGGACAAAACCATATTTAGGTGGATGGTTTATCACTACAGGGCATGAAACATGAGTTCAAAGGCTCGGATAAGGAGTTTGAAGGCGAAATTGAGGAAAACGACAAAAAGACAAAAGAGGCAAAAACAACAAGATCAGCTTTGAATCTTGGCTGAAGCCTCTGTGGCTTAGTAGAGCACTTCATAGAGGATCTCCAGCCCAAATTTCAAAAAATTTGGGGCAATTTTGGTCATTTGACAAATTTTTGTGCACAAAACAAGGTTTTTCTCCTTGTGCGTCGCGCCACTGGCACAATGCTTATGATTAGGAGCTCCAAATCATGAAAGGTTTGCATTTTTGGATTTAGCATGAAAACTCATGACTTCTGGTGCATGGCCAAGAACTTTGGGCAAGTTTTGAGTCCCAAGGAGGTCAAAAACACTCAAAACATGACCTCTCTGCCCCTATTTTGACACACAAGAAGTAGTCTTGGGAGATTGAAGTTTTGGGGGAGAAAATGAGCGCCACATTTATAAATTCCACTTGGGTTGGAAAGTAGACAGGCATGGCTTTCTAACAAGCACACTTGGGTACAATTTGAACTTTAGCAGGTACCTCAAAATCGCCTCGAAAGTGGTGTGGCACATATAGTTTTGGGCGCGGCGCACAGAGACCCAAAAGCCAAAATCACTTCCGCTCCGCGACATTTCGATTCGCAACTTTCTCCAAGTGGGCCCGCTCATTTACACTAAATTTTTCTTGGCACCTAAGGCAAAGTTTAAAAAGTATTTTCACAAAAGGTTGACTTCTATCTAAGTGGCAAAGGAAGGCGAGCAGTCACCCAAGCAATTTGTCATTTTTGTAACGCTGCACCTATCACTAATGGTTGGCTTTCCATTTCCAGTTTGTAATGATTTGAAAAACTCCCCAAATTTGGTTCATTCCATTTCCCAATGGAAAAGTCTATTTATTATATGTAAAACCATTTGCAAAGGGTTGGTTGTAATTTCTAGGAGACTGTGGGAGAGAAACTCAGTTCTTCATTGTATATTTTGACAGAGAATTAATGAAAGGCAGCGGCTCTAGTTCATGAGATTCATGTGGTGTGAGTGTAGAAAATGTGTTCTCTTTATGTTTCATATGTATTTCATTATGTTTCACAGTTCATTCGCATTCATTTCTAGTGAAATTTTCTAAGTAAGATAAGGTAGAATTCATGTTTATTGTTCTGCTTGTGGGAAAGTTTCACGTTCTGTGTTCTTCTTCTGTTGAAAAGGGTTCATGTATTTATGTCCTTTTCACCCTCCTAAACAATCTTTCCATTTTGCATTATTTCAAATTTAATTGCTAGACTTTCCACTTGTCTTGCCTCATGAAGTAACTTGTGCCTTTGTGTTAAATTCTCTGCTCATTGCTGTTTGTTGGTCCCATACATCCCAGAAACTCAGTCATTTATTAAAATTTGCTTCTTGTTTTCATATTTATTTACCTAGCCTAAAATCAATATTCACTGTAAGTCATCTCAGACCATATGGTTTATTCTTCACTGAGTGTGACCTGGAGAGAGCCCCCTCCTGTTCTGGTAGGGCTAGCTATTAGATTGAGCGTGGTTTGTGGTTAGCCTGAATTTTGCCTTCCTTCAACCTAAGGCAGATTTAGGCCCTCCATCAGAGGGCACCAAATTGAAAAATTCCAGTTGGGTTGGAAAGTAGACTCAAATACCATTCCAACGAGCTATCCTGCGCCAAATTTGGACACTGGGAAGGCCTCCAAAAGTCCCCCGCAAAAAAGCACCATGCATAGGCTCTATGCACCACGCACATGGCGCGACGCTTATGATAGGGAGCTCCAAATCACAAAAGGTTTACATTTTTGGATTCGGCATAAAAAATCATGAATGATGGTACATGGCCGAGAAATTTGGACAAGTTTCGAGTCCCCAGACCTCTCCATCTGTCATTTGGGTGGAAAATGCAATTTTGGCAAACGGTTGGTTCTTCGAGTTCAGTTCATTAATGATGATTGAATGACTCCCTATCTTCATCGATTTTCTTTCCCACCTTTGACGTTATTTATGGTATTGAAAATCATTTGTAAAGGGTTGGAATTTCTGGGAGCAGTGTGGATGAAAAACCCAGCACTTGCATTGTACACATTTTGGCCAGGGAATTAATAAAATGATGCAACTTTGATTCATGACATTCATGTGGTATGATGTTTAGCAGATGTTTCTTTTTTCTATTTCATATGTGTATTTGTTATGTTTTATACAGTCCAGTCATAACCATTTCCAGTGGAATGCTTTAAAGTAGGAAAGGCGGAATTTAGTTCACTTCTCTACCACGGTAAGGTATTCATGTTGTGTGTTTATTCTTCTGTTTGAAAAGGATTCATTTGCTATGCCCTTTTCAACCTCTTAACAATCTTTCCATTTCATATTATTTCAATCTTACTGCTAAACCTCCTGCCTATCTTGCCTCACGAAATATTCTGTGTCCTTGATTTAATTTCCCAGCTCAAATGTTTCTTTGGTCCCTTATAGCCCAGAAAATTCAGTCATTCAAAATCGCCTTTTCCACATCTATTTACTAGCCTAAAATCAGTATTTCATTTTGAGTCATCTCAGACTTTATTGTGTATTTTTACTGGGTGTGACCCGGAGAGAGCCCTCTCCTGTTCGAGTAGGGCTAGCTACCAGACTGAGCATGGTTTGTGGTTACCCTGAATTTTTCCTTCCTTCAGCCTAAGACAGATTTAGGTGCTAACACCTCCGATTTTGGCCTACTAAATTCCTTGTTTAGCGTAACTTGGATATTCGCTATCCCCATATTCAGATTGTCATTTCAATGCTTAATGTACTAGGTCAGCACGCGATCTTGCAGAGTGCTGACCAACATTGCCTTCTTTATATTGTCATCCGTGACACCCTATGCTTCCCATACAGTTTTTACCACGAACCAAAATTGGTCTGGATCTTCATTCCCCACTCCCTTGAACATTGGTAGTTTTATTGCGCTGGACATACTGCTTCGTGGTGGTGGTGGAGGAGGTATGGGCGAAGTTGGGGGTGAAGATGGTGAAACTGGTGGTGGCGTGGGTGGGGGTGGTATGCGTAGAATTCTTTGCCTTAGCAGATTGATTGTACTTCTTAACAAGACCTTCATGAGTTCTTCTTCACCTCCTCGTGTAAGTGAAATCAAGGGGATAGTTTCCAGTTCTGTGCTACCTTCTTTTTTGTAGATTCTCCCACTTCGCATAGCCCCAAACATCAATTTATTTGCATAACCCACTTTTCACATAGTAGCATTTTAATCCAAGTGTTCAAAGATTTAACATACTTACCTCGTGGTCGTTTGAGGAAGCATTGTTCTGCCTCGCTATAGCTAACTTAAGTATCTACAACGAACTCAGTGTTGAATCCTCCTATGATTCGATCGAGCCAGTGATCAACAACGCACGCGATCTTATCTTCCAATGCTTCCAGTCTGTGCACCAATTCTGGAGTCCACACAATAGGTTTTTCGAGTTTACACCTTCCTTGGCTATCTGCTAGCTTCGTGATCCACTCATACAACTCAGTAGGGAAGGATGCAAAGAAATTTTCGTGGATCTCTGTATAAAAGTAGCAATCTAACCACTCTTCCTTTGATAATCGCAGATTCCTGTTTTCCTGCACTGTGAAATTGTGAATCTTTCTATCCAACCACTCTTCAATTCCTTTCTTTATTATATTCTAGTGATACGACATCAGACATCTCTATGCAGATCCCGATCCTGACAAAAAAACCATTTGTTTGCTTGTTGGGGCCTTATCCAGGTTCAGAGTTAATTAGCCAAACAAATCCCGGTAATAGTGGCCCTTTCAGCAACAATCCGCAGAGCGCAGACTAAGTTCTCACCCGAAGTAGTATGGGAATGTTCTAGACTAGGTTTCTACAACCTGGAGATGTTTAATGAGTTCCACTGGTCCACTATATATTCCTTTGCGTAGGTGGCTTCGCGCACCTTTCGTTCCTTGTGGCGTGATACCCTGTCTTCGCACAGCCCTAACCAGGGGTTGTGCCATGTTTTTCACTATTACCTGATATCTTATTTATCTTCCAGTATTATTTAAGAACTTTCGCCTACTTAAATGTCTTAAGTTATACTTAAAAATTAAAAACATTCATACAAGTTCACGCAATAAATAAATAGTATACTTTTAAATTATATTCAATCATGCACTAAACCAGAAACAGATACATAGAATTACAGCAAAACTTCTCTTTATTGATTCTTCAACAGTTACAAACTCGACCCGCCCTGCACACTCAGCAACAGAGGTCCACACACTTAGCTGCGGACTACTAGTTCTCTGCTCACTCAGCTGCAGAGCCTTCTCCTACTCTATGACCCGCAAGCACACTTTACACTTCAACTCAATCACTTAGACTTCTCATTCTTCTATTATCTTCCTTCTTTCTTCCCCTTTTTCTACACTTAGAGCCTCTCTCTATTTATACAATCCCATGGTCTGCGGACCATGGGTAAGTCTATGTAGCTGACATGACATTACAAAACTAGGGAAAACAACCCTGCAACTCTATTATGACTTCACACTCCACGCCCGCAATTCACGGAGCTTTTACAAAAGACTTGCTCAAAACTTTGGATTTAAGCCCCAAAACACGCCTTGGGGGGATTCCATGCCCAACAGTCTCTTTATCAATTAGTGATTCCATACCGATAAATTCTTTTAGAGTTTGTTGTTGTGATTCAACTTTTAAATTTCTCAATTTCTGTAATCGAGTTTTTGACTATATGCAAACCTCTTTTAGAGTGAAAAAAAAAAATTGATCCCTCTAGACGCTTGGTAGATCTAGAGTTAAGATGGATCTAGGATGATATAATACATAATACACATTAAAATGTTTTTTCTTTTTAAATAATATATTTTTAAATACACATAAACACTACTTAACCATTCAAATTAAGATATTTTAGGTATGACTCATATTAATTTTTTATTAATAATATTTTTTCCATATATTACTTTTATATTAAGAATTAAATGAATTATACATCTTCTTATCTCCAAGCAATTTTCTTTCCTTTTTACTTTCAATTAGTCCTTTTCTTTGAACATTGAAATAATTTATTATGATGTAAAACTATGTTATTTGATTATTTATGGCTGCGAGTGAGAGTGAAATATTTTTAGGTTACTCGTCTCATTTATACTGAGTTGTAATATGAACAAGGAAATTATATTACATCAAGATTATTTATGGCTAATGTTGAGGGTGAAATATTTTTACAACCTATTCATCTCCTTCATATTGGGTTGTAATTTTAACAACAATGAACCAAAATAAAAGTGGAAATATTGATATTTTGTAATACCTTTAATTAAAAATTAACCAAACATATATATTCATTTTCGTTTTTTTATTATAGCCAACATTGTTTATTTATTTATTTTTAAAATTTTAAAAAGAACATTTGTCAACTCGATGTTAAGAAAGAAGAAATCATACATCACCTTCATACTGAATTGTAGAATACACCTCTCAACATAATGAAAATTCATTTCTTTACAAAATTTCAATTACAACCAACCTATTCTATTACAATCTATTAAATAGTTTTTTATTTTTATTTATGTTTGGCTTATAGTTAAATTATATTAACAACCATCAAAATGTCAGTCGCATATTTTCTCATTACACATTTATTTACACTTAATCCACTCTAAGTCATTTTTATTAAATTCTCTATTATTAATTCATTATACTTTCCCAACGATCAAAAGATATTTCTCTTATTTTGAAAGCAAAAATTATCTTAATTGAATTTGATGATCCTTTCCTTAGGAATGCTCCTAACAAAAAGCATTTATATAGTACTTAAATTAGCAATTGCCCCAAAAGGTGCAAACAGAGGCCGATAGGATTGTTAAATCAGAGTTGTTGAATTGAAAAAGTTGTACTTTGGTTTGCAATAATAATTTTTGTATTAGATTTAGTTTATTTAATGTGTTTGTGTTAGTTTGTAATACAAAATCAAAATGATAATTGAAATATTGAGTTGATGGAAGTCTCATAGTTTGTCTATACATATCAAACAAGCCATGGTGCCACATGCACACTTTTATTAACAATGAAAAATGAGATCTTCTT
>APFE030133018.1:0-28014 GCA_000404065.3 Pinus taeda
CTGTGGTTCCGTTATTAATTGCAGATTAACCACTTACAATTATTAATATGGGCTTTATTGACTCTTGACTATAACGTGGTCCCATTACATAGATAAGGGGGTTAGGGTGGGACCCTTACATAGTCCACACTTGAAAGTATTGTGTTATGAATGTTAATGCTTAGAAAGTGAAAAATAAACTAAGTACTGAATGTTAGGCATAGTCCACACTTGAAAGTATTGTTGAAAAGAAATCGGGTGGTGGTGCAGCACTTGCCTATGAGCGTTTGAAAGACTACCACTAAGATAGGGGCATGACACCATTGATCCTAAATTACAGAGAGACAGACGAACACCTGTTATTCCTAGAGACATGACGACATGCATGGCAAGGAATCTGTCAGTTATTACCAAAGCAAACTTGAGGAATGACATGTAACATACATGGGAGACACCTGGAAAGGTTTGCATAATTTTCATAGGGAGGCGGGGGGATTGCCTACCTGAACTGTGCAAAATGAAGCTCAAACTGTCGGGAAGCTAGTTGACTGCTGGAATTGCACAATGCGCAATCCAGACTAGCTTGCTGAGTGCCTCTCAGAATTACACAAAGCAAGTTTGGAGGAAACTACCTGGCCAGATTTGCTTATTTTCTGGGAGGAAGGTAGAGCCTTCCCTCTCAGAAATGCGCAATGAGGTCCGGGCAAGGCAGAGTCCGGGCCAAGGTTGCCCAAACCCATCGATGGGCGACTAAAAACATATGGAAATGTGAATGCATGGAGAAACTAATTGTAAGCAAGAGTGAATGATTATGCATGCAAACAATGAATGCAAGATTCGGAAAACGGGAAAACATGCATGTGTGTGAAAAGAGTCACCGAATCGGCGATTGTTCGTGCAAAACTATGTCATGCATGTGACAGTAGTGAGATGCAAACGAAAATTGAAATGGTACTTGTATAGGCTAACATGCATGCAAACAACAACAAGCATTCACAGAAATCAAGGAGACAACACTCACACAAGCCAAAACACAAAAAGCGATAGAAATACTGCAAAAGACAAGTAAACCGGACTTACCCAGAAATAGCTGAGCTGGATGTGTGGAAGACTCCTAGATGTGTCGTGGGATGTTAGAGCTCTAAGATAAATTTGAAGAATGAGCTCTAAAGCGTCAAATAAATAAGTTTGAGGCTTATGATGCGTATGCCTCAAAACTGGGAAAAAGCAACACTTGGAGGAAAGCTTCGAAAACAATCTTTGCATGTAATGTCCAACTGCTAAAAATGGATCCCCAAAATATAGGGATGCTTTTTGCATGTTGTTATTTTCTGTTTCGGGAAAAGCAACCCATGCATGCAAATCAAGTTTGTTGGATCTCGATTAGAACCGGTCAACCTGAAGGCACATGCAACAACCTGCTTGACTGAGAAAGGAATTTGTGCAATTTCTAGGAGGAGTTAGGTCGGTTGTCCCCGAGGGATTGCACAATTTCTGGGAGGAGCAGGTGACTATTGCCCATAATTCCGCAATTTATGGGAGGATTTGGGTTGGCTATCCCACAGGGATTGCACAATTTTTGAGAGGAGCAGGTGACTGCTACCCAGAATTGCGTAATTTTTGGGTTGAGCTGCAGTGCTGGGCTAGATTGCGTAATTTTCCCAAGACTGTCTGATATCATTGCGCAATTTCTGAGCCTAGTAGGCTGCTGAGCAAGTTTGCATAATTTCTGGAGGGAAGGTTGGTTCCCCTCCAGAATTACGCAATTTTTTGAGGGAGTTGCTTAGCCAACAACTAGCTTAAGTCCGGAATGACAACATGTGAACGGAGTGAAGAAAACTGACATGCACAGGCTGGCAAGCCACTCAAAAACCAATGAAGCCTATGTACTTGACAATGCAAGACATGCTACTAAGGATGGTTGGTAGGAAGGCTCCAAAATGAAGCTAAGGCAAAGTTTTGGAGGGTGGTTGTAGCTGCTACAACAGGTGTACAACATAAGGAAACATAATTTACATAGTGTGTAAGAGGTTAGCCTACGTAAATAATGATCACTCTTCATTGGATGATGAAACCCCTTGGCCCTTAACATTTACATATTCATGTATCTAAATTTTAGTTTACTTCATGTTAGTTTTCCCTACATCAACCACTTTTAAATAAACATAACATTACATCACGTAAGTACATCAACTTAGATCTCGTTGATCCTCGGCGAATACGATGGCGAGTGCTAGGTTTTCCTTCTGCAACAAGCAGATGGTGGTCACAGCCGGGTCTGCTGCACAGGTTGACGGCGATCCGAAGCCTGGAGTTTCGGTGAACTTCGACGTTGCCCTCTTCGCGGAATGGCGTTGTCAAGGGCCTCGATCCTGCCCAGCTCTCTACGACAAAACACCTGTGGGATTCTCTGCCTCAAGGGGATATGGTCTTCTGTTCTGGAAACGGTAGGGCACGCCCAGGTCACACGATATCGGAGACTTGCCTAAGAAAACCAGTCAGATCTATGATTTGGTTTTTTTCTCTTATACTTCGAGCAAATGGAAAGCTGAAAACGCCAAGGGCTATGATTTGGGTGAAAGCTCTTGCCGGCAAAACAGGGGGGATCTGCATGCTGCAGATCTGTTATCTCTGTCAACGAAATGGTCAAAACTTTGGAGATCCGTCCCAGATCTACCGGATCCAGCCAATAGATGCAACCCCAAGCAGCAGATCGGTAGCTCCCAGCAAAGATCGAACAATGGGTTCGCAGAACTAGACCTGCACAAAGAAAGAAGACCCAAATCGAGGATGGATCTTGAAGTTTCAGAGCAGGTAAGAACAACCCGTTTTCAGATATTTATTAAATCTCCTGAGGGGAAAACCCGATTAGTGTGGGTTCATGCAGAAGGCACCATCTTGCAGCTGAAACAGCAGATATGGACAGAGATGGGATACCCAGTTCAGTCTCAGCATTTGGTCAGTGGCAGGAGGTCACTTCAGGAATGTAGAGCAATGAAAAGCTATGAGATCAGCCCAGGAACAACCATTGTTCTAAACCTGAGGCTGAGAGGAGGGGCTCTACCTCAGGGACAGCCAAGCTCTTCAGGGGGAGGTAAGGGGAAAACAACGCCCTAGCACCAACCCAAGGAGGGTTTTTCCTATAAAAACATTCTGCAAGGCAACAGAGGCTCAGGGCCCTCACCAAACCACGGCGGAAATAAACCCAAGCCATACATTGTAGATCAATTGGGGGAAACCCCAGCTCTGAATTTTGACTCTACAGGGCTGGATGATTTTGTAAAGTCATATGAAACGCATGCACTAATATGCCGTTTTAACAGTTTTTGGCCTAAACCAATGGATCTATTCCATTGGATCTTCACCAAGTGGACCATGGAATGTGACATACATCCATGCTCCAAGGGGTTTTTCACAGTAAGATTCACATCGAAGGAAGTCAGAGATACAATCATCAGCGCTGGGCCGTGGTTTTGGGGAACAACAGGGCTATTCATGACCCCATGGTTTCCAGATTTCGACCCAAACAAAATGACTGTATCCAAAGTACCGGTTTGGGTGGGCCTTTACAACCTTCCCCTTCACTTCTGGAGCGAACATGTCCTGGAAGGTATTGGGAACAGCATAGGCAAATTCATTAAAACAGATCTGGAGAGGATTGATGAAAGGGTCTATACCTTCGCACGCATTTGTGTAGAAGTGGATCTAAGCAAAGGGCTGCCAGATAACATAAGGCTGATCTACAAACAGCAAAACTGGTTACAGGCACTAGACTATGAAAACACAGCTTTTAGATGTAGGCTCTGTAGGCAGACAGGACACCTGCAAAGCTCATGTCCAGAAGACAAGAAAGTAAATAGTAGAAAGAAGCAGAAAGGGAAGCAGAGGAAAGGATGGCAATTCCCTCCCCCATACTCAGAGGATGAAGAATCAGAAGCAGAGGAGGAAGATCCCACAGCAGAGAACGCCGAGGATACTCATAAAACAAAGACCCAGAAGGGTACCAATCCCGTTTCAAAGGACCCACAATATCACTCAGAACAGGCAGAGAAGAATCAGGTAGAGAAGACAAGTGCGGACCATAGCATGGGCGGCAGCAAACGGCATCACCAATCAGATACTTCAGACTCAGATAAAGAACTAGGCCCACAGAATTCAGAAACACAGCTAGTCATTGCTTCGATCGAGCCCACTCAAGGAGAATGGCGCAAGGTCGAAAAGAAAAAGGGGAGAAAAACTTGAAGCGTGAGTTTTACTCACTACCGGTATTCAGCTTTTCTTTCTTTCTCTCTTCTCTCTCTCTCTTTCTTATCTCTATGTGCACGTTAGTCTTCTAACGTTGTGTGGGGTGCGTCTGCACCCAAGCCATGTGGCTGCATACGGAATGCTTAAGTGCATCTGCTAGTGTAACTTTTCATTAATTCTTTTAATAAAAGGTTACCGTTTTTTCCTTGGAAAAAAAAAAAAAAAGTACATCAACTTAGAAGCTCAACCCAGTGTATTCATGCTTACTACACTAAATCATCAATGATCTATGCTACAATCATGGTACTATTGTTGACATCAATGCCAACACAATGCCAATAGAATATTCTAGAATATTGTATGGAGGTTAAATCCCCACCATCCACCTAATAATTATTGATAGTTAAATTAAATTTTAGAAACCTTATTCTAAAATTAGCTTAGGTATAATATTTTGTCTTTTTAATATTATTTTTAATAATATTATATATAGAGGAAAGCTCAATTTACTGTAGCCTTGTTATGAAGTATTAGGCAAACTATGAAATTAAAGGTTAAAATGCACCCAAATGACTTGGTGGAGGAAGTATGTGTCTAAGTCAAGAGTTTTGAATTATCTTTAGGAAAAACTATTGAAAGCCAACATTATATATATATATATATATATAAGAAAAGAGAGTAATAATTTAAAAATATATGAGGAAAATGATCATTTTCTTAATAGTTATTAATAAGCTATTCCAAAATGTAATTTTTCTCAAATAATAATAATAAATTAACTCACATTTATGAATAAAAGAAAATAATAATTTTTGGGTTCAAACCTTAAGGCTATTGGCTCAGGATGGAAGTCATATTGTGGAAATTAAATTATGTCAAGGAGCATTTATGTTTGACTGAACTTGGCATAATCTTGGTGATAGCATTCCATTGTGAGTTGATTATTTTTCTCCTATCCAATAAACTGGCTAACCTAAATCTAATATCAACCTCTAAAAAACCAATGTTAACTAATTAACAATTAATTAAAGTAATTAGCCATTAATTATGATATATTACTGGTTATATATATCTCAATGTCAATGATACAAATTCTATGCAATTTGTTTTCTAATGTATATATTCATTTTTGGAATTTAATTGATTTGCTTTTTCCAAATTTAAATTTGTGATTCCATTACAAATGTATTCATAACGCAAAAAAATAATTAGAAGTTTTCAAACATATATATATTCTCAAAATGTAAAAGAACTACATAGCACTACATATTTTTTAAAATATTGAGTTTAGAAAATTGGAGTTGTAAAGCTCTTAACTACGTCAATTTTCAAATTGTTATTATTGTTGATAACCACACGCGGTTTTAAAGCAGTCTCAAACCGTTCGGTTTCCAGTTTAAAAACCATAATCGCCATTCTTTTCAGAGTTTGACGGTAAATTTTAAATTTTAATGCTGTCAAAAATCATTGAGATGATGACCCAGGAAATTGTTGGCTGCTCTTTAAACATGGTTCAGAAGATTCAAGTAAGATATAATAAGACCGTGTGACGCGTTCACGAGTTTAACAAAAACTGATGTGCACGGAAATTTAGAAAATTATGAGATTACATAAACTTTGTCCACAAGAATGAAACAGCATGTATGGCCGCTTAGAACCATGAAAATGGGAAAGTCGAACACAATCAATATGATAATTCAAGTCCTTAATTCCTTATCACTAGTGTTAAAACTCGGGCTACTCATACACGATCCTCAGTTATCCACGATTGTAGTGCCACGATCTGAGAAAATTAAAAGTTCTTATCACTTTCAACAACTTCGAGTTAAGTATACGTAGATATATGTCTTCATAAATACCAGCCAGTTTGAGCCGTGACTGGAAGCATCTGTGGTGTATTGGTGATGGTGAGGAGCTAGCAGGCTGGAAGATCCGAGGGAGGAGGAGGCAAAGAATGATTTGGCGCATTTCCATCCAGAACAACCCATGCCATTTTCAATCCCCAGCTCGTGTGAACCTCCAAGTGACAATGCATGAACCAAACGCCTGCAAAAGTTACACAATAATCATCAAAATCAAACAGATATGAACAGTAGAATTTGATGTCTTAGATCAATGCGGCTAGGATTGTAAAAGGGGGATAGATTGGACAACTGTAAATAATATTACCTGGGTTGTCAGCTCGGAATCGAATCGCCACCCAACCTCCACTGGGAACACCGACGGTGTTTCTCTGAGGAGGATCCACCAGATTGAAGTGTTTGGGGTCAGAGCGTGGATTGTAGTCCCCCGTGCCCTGCCCAACTACGAAGAAATCGTATCCATGAAGATGGAGAGGATGGCTCTCCGGCCCAACAAGACTTGTATCCTGGAGAACCACTTGTATGGTGGCGTTGAAGGGAACCACTTTGAGCCTCGTGTCGTTCAGAGTCCGTGTGTTATTCGGAGGGGTGCCAGTGTAATTAAATGAAAATGGCGGATTGTCCGGGAAATTCAACTTGTATACTCCCTTTGACTTCCCAAAGTAGTGGGCTTGAAGAAGCGCAGTGGACGGTAGAACGAAGGATATATTATTCATGGAGGCTGCGAATTTGGTTCCATTGGGACCTTGGCATTTCTGCCCTTTTGGACACGGATTCAATCCCAAACCAACGGTGAAGAAGAAGTGTTTATCAACGCTCTGAGGAACAGCTGCGGGAAACTGTGGTGTGGCCAAGCTTCTTAGCTTTTGGCTAAACTTGGTAGCAAATGAGGTATCGTTTAGAGCTGGAAGCGTTGGCTTAAACGTGAGAGCTGGAGAGGATGAATTTGAAACCTGCGCGTACTCTAAGATGCCGGCCGTGGTTGAGTTATCAAAGGTTCCACTGCCTGTAACATAAGGTCGTGCCGCCATTAGAAATCTGGCGTTCAATGGCGGCGGAATCGATTTAGCTTTCAAGAGCACGTTCGTGGTTTGGCCAGGAGAGATGAGAACTGCTTTCGTTTGGAAAGGCTTCACATACAGAGCGTCGATTTCCACCACAGTCACCGTGTGATTGGCGATTGCAAAGAAGAGTTCATCATTGAGAGCAGCATTGATTATACGGAGAAGATATGTTTTTCCCGGGATCACTTTCAGCTTGAATGTATCTGCACCATGCGTCAATATGAATATATCACAATACACCAGAACTATGTCCATCGAGATATGATCATGAATACATAATATTATGATCTAATTGAAGGTCGAAGTTGATAACATACCTTTGGTGGAGCAGTTATAGAAGGGCCCAGGGAGCCCATTTATGGTATATGCGTCAGACACATTCGGCCCGCCACCATTTTGCATTGCTTCATTGATAACATTCTCCGTGTTTGCATTCCACCATTCTCCTGCAAATTCCAATTAGTTCGAGAGTCAATTTATACGTAATTAGACTGTAAATTCTGAGCAACGCACAAGTCTATTACGACATGATTGTGATGCAAGAATCGTGATTAATTAATTCAGTACCGAAGAGAATGGGTGATTCTTGGTGTGGCTTGGGGAATGGATAAGTAGCTTGCTTCTTGGGGTGGATTACAATAGGTCCATATAAGGTAGCACGCAACCAAGAAATGTGTGCATGCCACCACAGCGTTCCTCTCTGCCCTGTGATGGTGAAATTGTAAATGTAACTCTGTCCAGTTTGAATGGGGCACTGGGTCACGTACGCGGGACCATCGGCCCATGCAGATCTTATCTGACGAATCCCATGCCTGAGGAATGCGTAGAAACCGTTACATATCATAGGAAGGTAGCAGATAATTAAAACGTAGATTATAAATTCGTCGCAACAAATATGATGCCCTGATATATCAGTCAGAAGAGAAAAACAGCTAAAGAAGTTCGCCAATGAATTATTAGACCTACCAATGAATTGTAACGTTGTCTTTCACATGATTTGTGACGTTAATTACCACTCGATCTCCTTCGCGAGCAATTATAGCTGGTCCTGGATATTTCCCATTGACGGTTATCAGAGGTTTCGTATGGCAGAGGCGAGTTATATTCTTTAGTCGGATCTGTAAATTATAATTAACAAATTACGCGAATTAATTCATCATCTTCCAATGAAATATCTATGAAAATTGGATCATAACTTCTATAAATTTAATATTTAACTTCTAATATCCAATCCAAGACCTCAATATAACTCATAGTTATAAGGCATCCTGTTCTGCATATCATGGCAAAGTTAATCAGAAAGCACATTGATAAAAAGTATATGACCCACATGGAAATGATAGTGTCTCGTCTCCCCGGATACATAATGAGCTAAAAAGGAGAATGCCAAAAGATGGAAGAGCACGCCTTTCCATATCTTTGAAGTGCGGATTACCATGATATTCGACCCTCGTCCTAGCAGACAAGACACAAAAAGAAAGAGAGTTCAGAGAATCTATACTCCTGCTGATACAGTCTGACCAGCCTAAGTGTTAATGCTGTGATCTGATATTTCTAGTTTTGCTATTCTGTGTACTTAAATAGAAACAGAGAAAATTGGTTGTGGCGTCTAGTTTTAGTTAGGTTGCTAGTTGGTAAGATTTGTTCACATTAATGGCTGCGTTAATTTCTTTTCTTCTTTATGATGACAGTATTGGTTGATAGTTAGGCTACTGGGCCCATTGAAGCCCAAAAAAATATTGAGTGGCAACAAAGAAACCAGGTAAATTAGTGAAGTCCATGATCTCCAGGAGTCAATATGGAGACAAAGACACAAACTTAACGATCACCATCTATGTAAGTATGGTTTAATGGCCTGTGTCGGTGTACCAGCTGAAGCTCCCCATCGTTTAATTTCCTTCTTAATCCCTTTAATCCCAAGCAACCAACCCGGGGTTAACACAGCTGTCCTTAATTCTATTTTACGTAAACAGTTGACGATTTGTTTTTGGCAGAGATGAATAATTGTATCACATTTCTGTTGCAATGTGAACACTATTAATTCATTCTTCCAAGTTCTAAATGTCTACCTGAATCTACTTCCTGCCGCACCTGATAACTGGATGAAGTTTAGAGACATCACTGAACAATCAATTTTGGAATAGTAAACAAAAAATAGAACGGAATACAAAAAACGGAATGGAAGGCTGTTGTAGCGAAAGCATGTAACTAGCTCGCATGGTGGGGATAACACACCAACTATCAAGGGAGTAGGTGGTAAAGCTTGGATTTGATTTATTAACCAGTCGAAAGTGGATAAATGCGTTTATTCATTTGTCATCACAATTATCGATAGAAAAGCTCAACGAGTTGCATGAAGTAAATGACAATTTTTTATTTTAATCAAAACCACAACTACTCACCAGCACTCCACCGATGACTTTCCTTTCGGTGAATCTAATGGAGGGAGGCCAATAGTTGAGTGGCCTCCCTACGTGGACATAAAATGACACTTGCCTCGCTGAATAAGTTGTATGACATGATGCCATCTGGACTGAAGAAGAACTTGGTATCGATCACGATTTTGGAGGACAAAGGCTATGATGTTGTCTTTAGTAAGGGAAAGGTTTTCTTAAACACATCACCATGAGACATGTGAAACAAATCAGTTCACGAGTTAAGAACCTATATGCTCTTGAGGTTCAAGATGAATGCAAAGCCTTGAGGAACAAGGCAACTGTTAGAGACTTGGTGGTTGAGAGGGAGAGTAAATTATCTCTTAACATGCAACCCCAGAAGAAGTCTCAGGCAATTGTGGAGGAGCCACAATTGGAGAAGTAGAGAGGAGACCGAATGAAGAGATCCACTCATGCAGATACCTCCATTTGGGTGGAATTTCGATCCAAGTGGGCAGAGGGATCATATGCATCCATACCACCAGGTGTGAGGTGGGGCGATGTGAAGTGATAGTCCCAAGAAGGCTGAAATTGTGCAGGGTCCATTGAGAGATTTTATGTCATGGATTGTACCTTGCTACGATAGCCCAAAGTACATAGTAGCGGGAGGAATCAGTGGGATTGATGCAATCAAATATCAAAGTGACGGCAGCTAGAGCAGTTAGATACTGAAGAGCATAGAGAAGGATTGACAACAGTGTAGAAAGGCTGAGTCAGCAGAAGCACAAAGTTTTCAGTTGACAGAGGCAATAACAGTCAGAGACTTTGATGATAGATGCATCATACTGATTCACGTTGGATGTTTTCTTTCTGAAGTTGTTGGAGCAACAACACTAGAGAGAAGTGTTGCATGCATAACATTCCAGAGGTTCACGATCGAGATTGAGTTGAATTCATTTCTTGTTGAGAGGGAGCGTTGAAAATAGAAACAAGAAATGTTAAAGATAGAATCCAAAATATTCCAATTTTAATTTGTCCCTGAATTTAAATTCTGAATTAAAATAGAATTTAGTCTTACAAGATGCTTGGAAATAATTAATTAATTTATTATGGATTAATTAGTTGGAGAAATTCAAGTTAGAAGTCTTTATGAAGTCATGCAACATTTACCCCTTAAATTAAGGAGATTATCCCTTAATTAAGGAGATAAAATTGAGTTAAATTTGAGTTGTAATCAGTTAACTCAGTTTACTGAGTTAAGTCTAGTTAAATTAGTTCCAAATTGTTTGAGGAACTAATTGTGAGTTATCAGTGAGTTGATGCATGCATGCACTCAACAAGTGTACTCCAGATAACAGAAGATTCACTCATCAGAAACTCATGCATGTCTTTTTTGAGAAAGGCCCAGTTGAGATTAAAGTCAACGACAATGTACTATCAATTGTGCATTTTCTCCTATAAAGAAAACTCATGCATGTGGAAGGATTAAGGTTCCTTGAGGATTGCGCAATTTTACAGTGTGTAAGAGTAGTGTTCCACTTGGTTGAAGGTGAATCATCCCAGAGGAACAACGCGAGGAAATAGGAGCTTGGAGGGAAGATAGGAAGGCTTGTGAGAAGCCCAAATTGCCTGTGAGCATTTGTGAGGATTGTACTAAGAGATGGCTAGCTCTGAGAGCTAAGGATTTGTATAATTCCTATGTATTTTCACCTTGCATGATAATATAGATAGTGGGGTTTTCACTGAGGCTTTCCCCAAGGTATTTTCATGTGTATTGTGCATTGATTCTTCTTCTGGTTATATATGTTCAGCTCTATCTTTCTCGATCTTTAAGCTTCCCCAAATTGATATTAGAAGTAGGTTATAGTATTTTACTTTGATTTATATTGCATTATCAGGTTAACCTACAACAAATTTTCTACATGCTAGCAGAGAGCTAGATCGGTAGAGAGAATTTCTACAGCCTCCAAGTGGCTTGCATCATAGTCTTCCTTGTCTATCACTGCTCCTTTTTCCAGCGCTTTTCGAGACTTTTTTGCCTTCCTCTGTTGCCTTGCCAACAAATTTTTATGTTCCTTCTCTACCCTTGTTTTTTTTCTTTCAAGCCTTTCCTTTCCTTGAGATTTTTCTACTGCAATCCTTGTATCTCTCTTTTCCTTACCCAACTCCTTCTTTCGCTTTTAGATTCCCGAATTTCAAGTTTTTTATGTCCAAACTTAAACATTAGGTTCATATATTCTTCATAGGTGAGTAACTGAGAACTCCTTTCTAAACGAATATAGTTTGTTGTTGAATGCATTGATGAGGCCTTCACTCTCTCTACTAGTAGCTTTAGGAACCTACCAATTATTGTTTGCTTCGTTGTCACATGCTCCTCATGGCTTGAAACTTGCCTTTCAACCTTTGGGAAACCTGATTGAACCCCATTGTTTTCTTCGTTTGGTACTTCATTATGAATAGACTCTTCTTCCAATGATCCATTGTCCAAAAAATAATGAACAAGTTTAGTGTTCAACTCCATTGGTTGTGAAGGCATGGCCATGCATTCCTCATTGGTGGATGACACATTATGTTTTTTGTTATGGCCTTTTCCATCCAAGATGGTGGGGTTACTTGGGTTGGCATGCTTAATTGATCATTGTTGATTCTTTTTACATTATCATTTGAAACCACATTTTCATTTTCATTTGCATGGTCAACTGCCTCATATGAATATCACATGCAAAATTAGTAGGTGCTTTAGTGGGTGTGGCAACCTTCATGTTATTGATAGTTGGTGAATGACTAAATTGTGTCTCACTTACATGTTCATCATCATCACTATCGATGTTCCCTTGAGAAAGGGATATCATACCTTCGGCAACAATAATATCTTCCTGTCAATCCACATCTTCTTGGGCATCAACTTGGTCATGTAAGTCCTCTTCTTATTTACCTTCCACAATAAATGCTTGGCTGCAACTATTATCATGAATAAGAGCATCAACATTTAGTGATAAAATTCTAGTCCTCCTAAATCTAGCCTTGATATTAGAAGGTGTTAGATCCACTTTAAATGCTTTACTTGCAAGCTCAACTAGCTCAAACCTTTTTACCTCCACCGCTGTATTCTTTTCCATCCATTAAGGTTGCTCTACCTTGAAATAGTTCTTGAAAGCAACAAACATGCTGACATCAAGGGGTTGCAATCTGTGAGTGGTATGAGATGGCAGTGTTAATAGGTCAATGCCCAAATAATTGGCATCCTTTATTGTCTGCACATCCATGTGGCTTCCAAGGCCATCTAAAACTAGTAAGTGTCTATTTTCAGTAGACACACCACCTGGCACAAATGCAACAAAGTGAAAAATCCAATTCAAGAAGAGTTCCTTTTTCATCCATGCATGGGGATGTGCAGCTATGCATGCACCTCTTTCACAATTTTGTATATAGTTTTTAAGTTGAGATTTACCTTCAATGAATAAATAAAAACCTGAGATTAAAGAACCAATTTCATTTCACAACAAAAAATAATGATCCACTCCCTACTCCTAGGAAATTGTTTTGGCACATTTTTGCTCCCTCTCTTGGTAATTACCCGCAGGTCACAATTCCTTCCAGACTATAAGCTTACTTCGTCACAATTCTAGATGTGTTTGGGGCATAAGAGTGTTCGTCATATGCATGGAAAATGGTGTCATAGAACTTAGACACAATTTCATTTCGTAAATTTAAAGCCTTGTCTCTGTCAAGGCCCTCGATTGTTCGTAACACAATGTTTGGATGCCTTTTTCAAAACCCACTCCACCAATATTTTCTAGGAAACCCACCTTTGAAGGTGTTTGGCCTCTCCTGACATATTTGAGCTATTGTGGATTTGAGTTGTATCAACTAACCCATGTCCCAATTGGGCCATCTACTTACACCACACAACCACCTCAACCTCCTCCTCTTCAGTCATAAAGTGTAATAGGCCTCTACTCTTTGTGTGAGTGAGCCCATTAATCTAATAATGTATGCTTGAGGCTGCAATTCCACATTTTTTGGCAGTTTTACGTACTGAATATTGCTTAAACTCTATGTCAGCAATTGAAACTATCATGTCTTCCTTTCTCCACCCTCTTATGGCACCAATCTTCTTCGTTGAGCTTGCACCTTGTATTGTGGTTGAGGGTGGCTCTATGGTAGATGGTGGGACAATAAGATTTGCCACCACATGGGCATTCTCAACATCATTGCTGGGAACATTGGTAGCATTCAAATCATCCACTATTTCTTCTGATGAAGTGCATCATAGTTGGGCACCCTTGGTCCCTCGCCTCCTCCTGTTCCTTATACGATTTGCAATTAGAACTCATGGCATGGCTGTAACAACCTGCATATTGTTAAAATTTATTTGTGTCAGTGGAAGATGTTTTAGCAATAGAAACTCAGCCTTATTTGAATAATAATGTTATTTGGATAAGAAATGTTGTATAAGAAATTTCAATACCAGCAACCTACATATATTTGAATAATAAATTTATGTGTTTGCAACCTTCATATATCAATGAATGTTATTTGAATATGTGATTAATGGTTCAGTCTGTGGAAACAATTCTTTGGAGATTTCTTTTTCGAGATCCCCTGCCTATGTGTTTTGTTTGGATTCTCTAGTATTTTTGTCTCTATTGTCATGTTTATATTTTCTTTTACATGTGCCTATATATCCCATTTTTTAGCTATGTCTCCCAATCGGCTAACACCTATGATTGGAAAATATCGCATAGATAGAAGTTTGAACATAGAATAAGGAGTTGCCTTCTAATGAATCAAGAGAAAATGTGTTTTTAGGAAATTATACTTTTCTTGGTCAATTATTCATTACGCATATAAGACACTATGTTATCTATCCCTAAGTGAAAAAAAAGGTCTTATTGGCACCATGGGATCGTATCCTTTAGGTATATATTTCCAACCTTGGATTGCTTGCATGGGGTCTGAGGCCTTGAATTTTAGGGATAACATGGACTTTTCTCTAAGTCCTTCTCTATACTTCACTGAATTTGGATTCTGTTTGGGCTAGTTATTTTTGGATGAATTCTTTTTTCGCTACAAACAATCATGACTCTCTGGGTTAAGACCTTTGATATTGTCAACATCCTCTAATTAATGAAGGTTGTTTTGATGTTTTTTTCTTCTGAAAAAATCAATGAATGGTATTTAAAATGACAATTTGAACTCCTTAAAGGGAAAATTTTAAGGATGGAAATGTATCTTAAAGATTAGAAACCTTGGCGAATATTATTAATCCATAATATGTAAACTATAAAATTCTTGGTGATATTTTAGTAAAAATATTCAAAATTCTAATGATTTTATATAGCCTCTATAAAAGTTTGGCGATTTTTAAGGTAAAATAGTTTTTATTATAAAATTTGGGTGAATCATTTTTAGGAAAAAATGGGAATTGGTGAATTTTTTTTTGGAAAAAGCATGGAAAATTAGCCCATCTACGAGTATTAGCCCCTAAAATTTTCCTTTCTTCTTGTAGATTCCATGAGTTCATGATGCTTTCCCTACTTGTTGAAGATCTATAAGGGACATTTTGTAAAATGGAATTGTGGTTTTGGGATGATTAAATTTATGTCTGCAATTTCACATGCAATAGCTTCATACTGTAAATTAATGGAAAATTAAAAAAAAATGAAGTGTATATTGTAAAATAATGGAAGATTAAAAAAAACAAAAAGAAGAAAAAATTCAAGAGTTCAAACCCGATTACATTGTGCACACAGTCTTTGATGGTACGCCTTTAGTTGTAGATGAGTAGAATTAAAGTTTAAAATGCAATTCGTTAAGGGTTGAGGTTGTTTTATAGTTTTTGTTGTTGAATTTGATAGGTAGGGAGGAGTGACATGGATTGCCATTTTTCAAATTCAAATGTGTGTTGTGGATTGATTTGGATGTGATCCAATGGTTGATAAAATCTTATGGTTGATCCTTGTGCTTTCCTTTGTGATTTCCTATGTTTAATTCATGATTTAAATGGGTTGGTGTCATTTATTGCCTTGAGCGGGTTGCATTGATGAACATATATGCAATTACAGTTGACGCATACATTCGTTATTCTTATGCAGGTATTAAACAACGTTGGTCATAGCTGCTCTGGTGTATATGTATTGGGGTTGGTTTGATGTGATAGGTGTATTGCTGGATAGTATGGGATGGAATGTTTGCAAGTTTATTTTATCTTATTTTCTAAATAAGAACTAGAGGTAGTTGGGACAAAATATCTTATCAAATTCTCATACTAAAGGCTAGTGTTTGACATTTGTAAACCCAATCAATATATGGGCCCATTTTGGACATAATTTAATAACTTATATAACTTAATATCATCTATTTATGTTTAAATTATCAAGGTTTGTTTGGTCATGTTTTGATGGGTGTGTGGGACCGTACTATAACAACTATTGGTCCCTGCACAACAATAGAAGCATCTCCGCTAAAATCCTCAAACTACACTTTTGTGAGAGATTGATTGTGCAAGTCCACGGTAATGTCTTAATTATTACTTGGATTGAAGGATTTATTATTATCCGATGTGGGACTAGAGTGATATTATGAGATACTTGGCTTGGATGCACATCACAAATTCAATGAAACATTGTGTATAAAATAATATAACATAAAAAAATTGATGGAGTAGGTTCTACACATTTGAAGATCATCTAATACAATAACTGACGAAACTATTGATTGCATTTTGGCAAGGACACCAAATTTCTATTAACTTGAAAACATGAAAACAATGTGAAAAAGCTTACTCTTATGATAGCTCAATAAGCCTTGCATTAGTGTATGTGCCATATTTAGCAATTCACTAATCCATGTGATATTTCTCCAAAACAAGTTGGCAATGTAAGTTTCATTTGAGGAATACTTAAAAATCTATAATGATTGATAATGGAATTCACTGTTATAATAAGGTTACAGATTTTCATTGTAATACAGTTATATATAACTCAATGATGTATATATGTACTTATTTATCTTCATGAGTTAAATATATGTTTTTTTGTCTATCATATTTATGATGAACAAATCAACGTATATTTTCTTTTCAATTGAATAGATTGGTATATTGTACCATGTAATAATGTAAAGTAAAAAAAGAAAGAAGCAACATTTACATGTGTATAGAAAAGTATGTGTTTGTTTATGTTATCATAATGAGCATATGTGTATGGATTTTTATGTATCAAGAATAGATGATACTATTATTTCAATAAAATATGATGTTTTTATTATGTTGAGAGGTGTTATACGACCGAGTATATTTAAATTAACAAATTAAAAAATAATATAAACAAAAAACATTTAATGTCGGCCATAAATAAAATATTTCAATTTCGACCTTAATTTTACATCAAACTTAAGAGATTAATATGAAGTTGACAAATGAAATGTAAAAATAATATTATTGTGCGGAGAGGTGATTTACAAGAAGGGGATGTTTTCATTCATATTTGAAAATAATAAAACAATACTTACGTTAACATATTAACAAATAATCTCCCCGATGCGGCTATATACCTCGAGGGCATTAAATGTTGAATGGGCTTTCAAACCCACTTGTCCGTCACAGGATGGGTCGTGGCATATAGTGGTCATTTTTCATGCCTTGGCCAACCTATATCCTGTGGTGTTAAATGTAGACATGATCGCAGAGGTGGGCTGGTGGACTATTGTCGTGAAAAGCAGCAAAGGTGAGGTATTCTCCTCACCTGACACCCATGGGATTCTAGAAGTTCAGATTTGTGTGAGGCCATGTTTGAGTTGGCTCACAGTGAAGGCAGGTGTTTTTAACTTTCGTTGCATCGAGGTTGTTGGTGGATTTCAGTTTTAGGACTTGAGGGTGTCAGGCCTTCACTTTGTAGTTACTTGTTGTTTCTTGTGGTGGGGTGTGGTGACACTCTTCTCTTGTTCAAGGATGGAAAGGGCATACTTCATAGCTAGATTAGTTACGTTGTTGACAATGAGGATAATTTAGGGCATACTTCACTATAGTCAATGTTCTTTATACTCTTCTTGCACAGTTCTGAACATGGCTCAATCTTTGAGTTGGTGGTTGTTCTCTCTAGTTCAACCCCCCTAGTTCATGAATCAGCATGTATCTCATTTCCTTGCCTTGTCGTGATATGTGGGTGTTGGTATCTTGGAATTTTTTTATATGGTATTAATATTTAGGTTTTAAAGTCTTCTTTCTAGCTGGTTCGTCAATTGTGGGTATTCAGTTCACTTCCCTTTCGCAATGCCAAGCTATCTTCTAGTCTGAGAACTTGGGCTTCTGTAAGTTTCATCGCTATATACTTCTGTTTATTTTCATATAAATTTACAATGCTAATTCCCCCATTGGGTGTCTTCTCTGGGTGTTTTTCTAGGACATGTCGAGTCTCGTGGTTGTAAGGGTCTTTTATTGGCATTTTTATCCTATCATGGTTTTTCAAGTTGCATCTATTTCATTGTTAGTAACTACTGACTACCTCAATACATTTCCATGCCCTAACCTAGCTCTAGGGTGTTTGGGGGACAATTTCTTCCTTTTTGGTTTTGCCTATCCACAAAAACCATGTGTAATCTAGGTGTCTTTGAGTTTGGGGTGACTTCTTCTTCTGGTGGTCGATTATTTACCAATATTATGCTCCCTCGCCAAAGGCAACCCAACTGTAGGGTTGGGACTAGCCTAGATCATTTGACCTCGACGAATTTTCACTTGGGAATTGATCGCTTCATACTTTGACTCCGCGCCTACAGAATTGCGGAAGGAAATTTGACATATTGAATCTCAAGATTTTGGTAAATAACCCTATTTTTTCGATTATGAAATCAAAGATCAATGCCTTTAATGGCTCCTAGTTTCAAGAAGGTATAGGAAAATGAGGCTATATTTTTGTCACTCCTTGTTGGTCCACCATCAATTCAACACACTATTTAGAATGGTATTAAGAGATGAACAAGTCGAAAACTATAAACTTTTCACTAAGAAGGAGGACATCAAACGATTTTTTCGTAATATTTAGTATTTCCTGGATGATATTAATGCTTGGTTTGTTAGGGTGGAAGGTTATGTCTTTTATGATTTTGCTTTGTGAGACTCATATGATCCTCTAGGTGGAACTATGGTTCCTTCTGTTGATAATCCTCATAACCACACAATTATATATTCTGACTCACCTTGTGGAAGGTTATTGGAATTTTTGGTTTGCTCCAATAGTTTATATTGCAACCGCTCTTCATGTTTTTCTCATAGATCCTAGTCGCTCCACAGGGACATAGTATTTGGGGAACAGTTATAAGGCTCTCTATTGGCCTGTTTTTGGTGTCAAAAGCTATTGCCTTGCCTTTTTGAATGTGATGCTCATAGGTCTCTCATGGAAATTTTCACTTCAATTGGTTTTTTCATTAACCTTTAGAGGCCCATTATGCTCTTATATCTCAAGTTTTTCATTTGTTTTTGGCACTAGCCTTCAAGGCCTCAAAGTGATTTTTTTCTTAGGATTATGTGTGGTAGGCAATAACTTCATAGTCTTTGTGTTGTTGTTTGATGTTGGTTCTTGATGTTCCTATCTCTGTGTATGTTTTATACTGGTTTTGTTTGGTCCCTACTGACAATGTATCACTTAGTCAATGTTTTTGAAAGCTCTGATGTGGCATATTTTGTCTCTGTCTACATATGAGGATACTATGGTCGCCATGATGTTTATTATCCTCTGGTCGATCTGTCTACATGATGTCAGTGTAATTTTTTTTATATATTAATAGAAATCCTCTGTATTATTCACAAAAAAAATATTTAATAACAAAAAACAAATCAATGCCCGCCTTAAATAAAATACTTCAATTTCCACCTTGGTTTTACATGAAATTTATATAGAAATATAAAATGGTTGTAATTAAAAACATTTTAATTTGTTTGTTGTACCAGGGAAACATGTAATTTCTTCACTAATTAATATAGAGTTGAAAAACATCATTTAAAATTAATATTATTCATATTATATGTTGTGTAGTTCCTTCTATGTTCAATAAACATGTAATATTTAAAGCAAAAAATTATTAATAACAAAAGAAAATATTAGTCATAAATCAAATATTTCAATATATTCATTCTAATCCAAGGTCCAAAGGACGTTTGTAATTCCTTCAATGTTTAATGTATATGTTATCACAAAACCTTGACCTGAGATGCTGCTGACCAGGAAGACCTTGTGTAACTCTTTCAAACCTACTTTTGGTTGAGGCTTAGCCTCCTCAACCTAAGAGGTCTCTCTCACAAGATTAAAGTTTTTGATAATGAATAAGATGGCTAACTCTATTGAACAATTGAAAAATATGAATGGATGAACATGATCAGTAAAAATCCATTGGGCTTATGGAGTCAGAAAATCTTAGTATGATAACAGTATCAGCTAAACATTGAAGTCAGGGCATCAACAGTTCAATATATAAGTTAACACATAGAGACATGTAGGAAAACACAGTTCATAAATGTATGAAGGAAGTTAGTGCATGTCAATGAGTTCTAAGTATCATACATTCATACTACTACACATAAGGGAATAAGGACAAACATAAACAAGCCACCATTGAACTCCTTCTGAATCCTGAGAAGTAAAGCCAAAGTCTGCATTCATAAAAACATAATCTTCTACAATCGCACAATATGAGTCTTTCTCTGAAAATTTCCCTACCTTTTGTGCATCACATCTTCTCCAATATATAGAGTTCATTACATGACTTAGATTCCTCCTCCAGCATAAGGGGAATTCGAATTTACCATCAGTGACACCTATTCTAACCATAAAACAAACCTTTAAATGCATTTGACAGCTAACTAGCAGTCCTAGAGACCTAATACAACTAGGAGTGTAACTCCTTATTATGATTACAACAACCTTATCTGAACATTTAAATGCATTCTTTGATAACTTAAACCTCATGAAGTCGAATTTGATGAAGCCTCCCACGTTGTCACCTGACTGCTGATGACAATCCCTAGAAATTAGAGAACATGTTTCCCTGTTTTTAGGCTTAGGATCCTTGAAAATGGCACGTGGGACAAAGACCTTATCTTATCACTCATGACATATTTTACGAAACTGAAGGAGGTTTGTTTATTCCATGCCATCTAGAACAAAAACCTCTCTTGGTTTTTTAAAACACTTCTCCAGTTGTCCATAATCTATCCTTGAAAAACACGTGTCAAATAGGAAAAATATGTTCTCTGAAATTAGGGTCTCAAAGAAAGCTTATTATCTCCCAACTGAAAACACTTATGAAGAAAGTGAGATAATTTATTGTAGCTGGAGATTTTATAAGGAGAAACCTCCTTCAGAACTCCAAAATAACTTTTCCTGTGACTACAAACGGATCTTGAAAAAGACTGCTAAAACCAGAAGCCAAAGCTTGACTTTCAGCAGTTTCGTAGCGCAAGTTTAACCATAAATTCCTCCCACCTCAAAACGAGTTTGAAGAAACTTAAAGAGGTTTTTATAGTTTTATATGTTAGGAATAAAAGCCTCTTTCATTTTTCAAAATGGAGTTCTCAGCTACTCAGGACCCCTTTTGGAAGTTGACTAGTAAATGCAGAAAACATAGTTTTTTATGTTGAAACAGGTTTTTTTAGGGGTTTCGTAGCGCGCTATGAAAACTCCTAGTTCAGTGATTTCGTAGAAAAAAGCTGGTTTTTTACACTGTTTGTGATACAAAAACATGGATTCGTAGCAAGTTTCAAAAATTTTCCAAAATGGCTAAACCAATGACTTTCAAAACATGATATGAGATCCATAAAGTGTAAAACAAGGTTGTTGAGCTTTATTTGATGATGGAAATGAGACTTTAACCCTATGACTTAGACTCTAAAAACCATAAAAGCGACTTAACCACCATATAACATTATGACTTAGGAACAAATGTAAAATGTAAACCTTGACACATGGAAATAATGTGTAATGTGGGACCAGGGATGGGCAAGAATGGAGTGTTGACCCTATTTGACCATACCAACAAGACTATTTTCTATATCTTAGACACTAAAGCAATCATGGAAAGACTAGACCAAGACTAACACCAATCCTTTGTAATAGAACTGATGCTCCGTATTTAGAAATCATTTCTTAAGTGATAACAGTATAGTTGACATGCAATATTTTTTAAAATATTAATAAAAAAAAATTAATTCAATGTGCCTAGAGGTCCAAGAGAAATTTGTAATTCCTTCCATGTTTAATATGGAGTTGACTTTGGGGAAGAAGAAGCAGTTGGGCTTAATTTTCGCTCCAATGGAAAAGTAGGAAAAAAGTTTGTGTGGGGATTGGGATTACCCTCAAATAATCAAGAGGAGGAACTAGGACTATGGAAAGGGCTCAAGTTGGTAGCCATTAAAGGATTTCTCCAATGATGTGTCTTTGGAGACTCTCATTATCATTCAAAAATGTATCAACCTGAAACAAAACAAGAATCTCAATTTAATTCCAACTATGTAAAGAATCCATTTAATTATGGATAAATTTGAAATTTTGGAGTTTTATCATATTAAGCGGGAGAACAGTGATTTGGCGGATTTTCAAGACAATATAGGAGTCAATATGGAGCAAGGTGAATTAAGGGAGAATGAGGGCATAATAACCACATGTCACGTTCCATGATTGTTCATAAATAGAGAACCTTGAATTGTTGTAGGATCATTAAGGAGGATAATTTGTCTTACAAGTCGATTGAATGTTGTAGTTATACGATGGTACATTTTCTTTATGGTGGATGTCTCGACATGAAGATGGGCCCTTCAGCCAACGGATGGTTAATAGAGAGAATTAATGACAGGCATGTGGACAGGTGGGATGTCATATTCGAAAATTTAAGGCGGGATAACAATGAAAGGGGAGGTATTTTTATGATCGAGGAAGAACTCCTTAGATTGATCATGTGTGATTAGGATCCATATTAAGAAGAAATGAATCCTAATTTGGTACTAGGGTGTGTAGTGAATTTGAATAACATTAAAATTGAAGGGACTTCCCCCGTCGTCATATTGGAGTTAATCTTGGCTACAAGGGATGGTTGTGAAGATTACAAGCTTTGTGGCTTTCCATTAATTCCCATCATGCTGAAGAAATGGCTTCCTCATCAGGAAATGGTGCCAAAGGCTCCTCACGAGAGATTAACCAAGAATTCAAGTAGGAAATAAGGGATATGATCTCCAAGATTAGTGGGAAAATAATCTCAGAGGACCACTCTCATTTCACTTTGGTTTCGAGTCAATTGGATGGCCTAAAGAAATATCTTGAGAACATGCAAGCGACAACAGAGTAATTCTATCTAAGATGGAAATCCTCGATATCAAAGTTTAGAATTATGAGCTCAAGGTGGGAAATGTAGTTGCCTTAATGTTAAAATAAGTATTTAGGCTTAATGATAGCGGTGACTAGGTTCTTACACTAGGAGAGGGAGTGGCTTTCCCTCTGGAGCTTTCTGACTAGCTGGAGATGCAGGAGGAGCATGGACGACAAGGTGCAATGGAAAAAAATCAACAAGATGAAGTGGATGCAATTGTCATGGAATAATTTGGTCAGAATGATGTGGAAGGAACCAGGTAGTTAAGATATTAGTAATATTTATGCTATTTTATGTAAGTATGTAAGTATTAATGGGGTATTTTTGAAGAGATATAATAAGAATGATGTAGAAAATCTAGAAAAAAAACAACACTGCATATTAATAGACATTGGTTAGAGAATTTTTGGAGGAATGTGGAAATCTTATCACTTTTGAATGTAATTGTGTTGACCAGATTCCAGTTTGATTAATAGATATATAACCATTCCTTAAAAAAAAAATATAGAGTTGACATGCAACATTTTTTTAAAAATTGATGAGAAAAATAATTCAATGTGTGTGTATATATACCGATAGATAGAGAGAGATACATTTTCTACCAAGAGCTAAGAGGAATAAAATCTCTCAAGATGCAAACTTTTCCTCAAGTTTTGCACTCAAAAACATGTTTGTGAATTGAAAGATTTGATCCCTTTCATCGCTCAATAGATCCAAAGTTAAGATGGTCATATGCTGGTATTATTTATTTATTTTTGAATTCCATTAAATTAGTGTGGAATATGTCTCATTTTAAAGTGTTGTTGTGCAAATCACAGGTTCAAACCTCGACTTACCTGTGTGTTGTTGCTTGGGGGTGGTGCAATTGTACCTGGAGGTTATACCTCCAACCGTCAAAGATCAACCCCGTGTCATGCGAGTACGAGAGCCAACGCATTAATAATTCCTCCAGGCACAATATGTGTGTGTGATTTTTATTAAAAAAGAAAGATGGGACCTGGCCCATAATCATTACATTTCTTCAAAATTACTAATATTATTTGCAATATTGAGATTAAGCATGGAGGATCAATCCAATCTCTCAATTGATTACCTCGTGATACAAAATTTGAGTCATGTTATAGCTAAACATTTCCAAGAATACTCCTAAGATCCAAATACTTTTTGTAACACCCTCCTCCCACATCTACCCAAGTAACCGGCCAAATGGGGTAAACATGTGACGAAAAGTTACTATGATATGGTTAGACCTCCTAAGTCACCTTAAGGAAGTGGAACTAACCAAATCACACCATACAGAGCTTCCACATCAGCAACAAGACTCCCAAGAACCATCCCAAACTCTCAGGGAAGCAGCCCCTCAGCCACACTGAGTTTTTAGACCAATTAACCTCCGGATGCTCCCTTGATATGGGCATGCATGCATCTAGAGGGATTTTGACGCTCCCACATCATGGTATGCTAGCGTCTAGGGACTTTTCCACTCAGTGTTGTGCCAGTGTCCCTGAGATTTGAGCCACTTTTTCAGGCTCAGAGCCCGAGTCACTACATATAACTAAATGACACCTTCAAAACATAAAGAAAACAAGGGATTATGATACAAATGCAATTACTTGAACAAGGGCTTGAATGGACCCCTACTAGCCATAATAGACATTTCGTCAAACATATCACAAATTTGTAATCTATAGGTGTAAAAAACTTATTTAAGAAAAGGGGTCTCATACTTATTTGAGAATCGCTAAGAAGCTTTGTTCCCTTACATCATTAGTTGCATTATCATCTATTAGGTCATTGATGCATTGTTCATTCATTTACAAATCAAAACATGAGGAAAGCCATACATCATCACTATCATAATACTTGCTTATAACCAACACAATAACAATAGAAATATCAAGAATACATCAGCCATAAAATCCACATATAAACCAGTACATTTATACACAATATATCAAGGAGATAACCTCTTATTAATGAATGAGAAATCCTACCTAGGATGGTACTACCACGTTCCACCTGACCATAGAATGGTTGAGTCAATTCTCTTTTCAGCCATTCACCCCATGCCATATTCCAAGCATGAATGTGGGACTCAAACAAAAAGAACCAACCAAGGAATCCTGAGGTTAAACAACATCACCCTCATCAATAGAAACTAGGCTTAACCGTAATCCATCCTGGATCACTACGCCAACACAATAAAAATGTAATAACACAATTTACCATGATCTCCACCAGATCACTAGGCCAAAATAAGAATGTATGCCATGAGATTTCTCCACCTACATCATGAGGAATTTTCTTGTCTCCTAGTCTCTTACGCTTTAACGCAATCCACAGTATGATTTAGGGATCACTATTCCCTAAATCGAGACACCACCCTCTAGGCTTTACCATTTATCCCGCCATTCACCGATAAGGATTTGTAGGCCTAATAAAGGGCAACCACCTCTATGATTTATCGCATATCCTACCATTCACTTGTCAAGGATTCCTATGCCCATCGAGGCAATACAAAATCTGGCTTTACCGCAACCCATAGTTTGGTTTAGCGGTTACTAGACCATGTGTTATATCATTTGGAGATCCACCTCACTTAGCTTCGAATCCATCTGACAATCCAGCTCAACCAAATAATGAGAACCCCATCACACCATGCTTATCTAGAAATGGAAAGGCTAGGCTAAAAACACTGTCACTCCTAGCAAAACCCATGCCATAATAGCAAAGAATCACATGCAATACCATGCATGCCAAATATACTATGGAAAACACACATGCAAATCAATACCTGCAAATAATCTCACTATAGATACTTGATTTTGATCTTCCTTGCTTTCCCCTTCCTTCCTCTTGCCTTCTTTTCCTTTCCTAATCCAATGCCAAAGTGCTCCAAGAAAACTCTAAGTTCCAAGAGTGAGAGAGAGAGGGAATAATGAGAGAGCTACAAAATTGAACTAACAAAAGGTACCAACTGATCCTCAGAAGTCTTTGTATCAATTAGGCCTCTCTTTTCCTCATTTTCCATTATTTTCTTTCAATTTCCTCCTCACATGCAACCTGTGACCTTTCACCTTCATTTTCTCCTAATTTCCATTATTTTTATAAATAAATGTGCCAAAAATGCCATTTTACCTTTTCAAAGCCTTAGCCATTGCCTTTGCCAATTTCCTTAGCCATAATAAACCAATGAACACCCACACTAGATTACTTTTCCCAACATTTAGCTTGGAATAAGTGTCCCATCAACCGTGGTTATTATTTTTCCTTTATTAACTTTTATTACATGGAATTTTCACGAGGGCTATTACAAAACCCTCCCCCTTGGGGGACACCATCCTTGGTGTTCAACCACACCTATACCTTAGCAAAACCACTGAAAAAAACATACTACCCATGGAGCTTTATAACATAGCTCAATGTAGTATTTACAATGATCACCCTCCTAAGAAGCAACCCAACATGACAACATAACAACATGAAAAATATAATGACATGACACACATACCTCTTATTGGAGCTTTATAACATAGCTCATGGTGGTATTTACATCCATATACATATTTACATATATCAAAACATCACCCAAACATATACCAAACATCATACCAAAACTGCTTTGCCTCAACCAACAAACAGTGAAGGATATATACCCCGCATCTGATCCTCCATCTCCCATGTAGCTTCATCGTGCCAAAATTTCTTCCACTGCAATTTAACCTACTTGATTGCTCGATTCCAGAGCATGAGCACCTTTTTGTGCAATATACATTGAGGCTTTGGCTGGAATTCTCCATCTAGCTCCACCTAGAATACAGAGCAATCAATCACATGATCAACATATTTAACATACTTCTTAAGAAATGACACATGGAAAACATCGTGTACTTTCACTATCAGATGAAGTGTAGGTTGATAGGCTACTGTCCCAATCCTCCCAGTGATCCTGAAAAGTTCACATAACTGTGGTGCCCGCTCAGCACATGATCCAATCCACAAGGAGCTCTTCTTTGGTTGGATGTGCAAGTAGAAGTGTTCCCAAACCTAGAACTCCTTGAACAAACTATTATGATCTGTATAGCTCTTCTGCCTATCCTATGCTTCTTTCAAATTATTCTTGATTACCTACATTTCCTATTCCATTTTCGCCAGCATGTCCAGTCCAATCAACACCCTGTTAACCGGATCACTCCAACTAATGGGAGTATTGAAACTCCACCGATAGAATTCCTCAAATAGGCTCATCATGAGTTACTCATGCTACCCATTGTTGTATGAGAACTCTACCAGTGGAAGGTACTCTTCCCACTTTCGTTGTTGATGCATCGCGTACATCCTCAACTTGTCCTCCCATATCTTGTTGACCCTCTCAATCTATCCATATGCCTGCGGATCATAAATTGTACTAAAGGCTAACTCTGTGCCCAAACCTGCAAACAACTCCTTCCAAAACTTGGAAGTGAACTATGCATCCATGTCTGACATAATATTCTTTGGGACTCCATGCAATTTGACCACATCTCTAATGAACACCTGTGCTACATCGCTAGCTGAGAATGTAGTCTTTAATGGAATGAAGTGCACAACCTTTGTCAACTTGGCCACAAAAACCATGATGGAATCATGCTATCTCATTGTCCTTGGAAAACCTGTGATAAATTCCATGGAAATGACCTCCCATTTCCACTCTAGAATCACAATCTACTGTAGAAGTAAACCTAGATGCCTACTCTTTTCCTTTATCTATTGATAATAAAAACACCTAGCCACAAACTTTGCTACATTCTTATTGAGATTTAGCCAATAATAAAACTTCTTCACTGCGGTCAATGTCTTTTGATAGCCTAGGTGACCTGAATATGGTTTCACATGAAACTCCCTCAAGCACACCTTCTTGAGTTCATTGTTGTCTGGAACATATATCTTGCATGTAAACTTGGCCTATCCATATGTCGAGAGACAATAGTCCACATCTTGTGCACCTGCACATGTACTGATACTTGTACTGTAGGTTTTAACCCCGTACAGAAATTACCTGCATACGAATTCTAAAACATAGAAAAATAAACAATGCGAGAGCATAACACTTTGGTTGTCACAGTCTATCCTTATAGTTCCCTGTACTAACCC